>JAOUQW010000038.1:2038831-2056138 GCA_028565825.1 Olivaichthys viedmensis | reverse complement strand
TTTCATTTCAATGTATACGAGGTATATGGAGAAATGACAATAAAAACCTACTTGAACTTGAACTTGAACTTGATCGGAGCTGTATTTCCTGGTTTTCATGTGTCCTGTCCTGGTAACCCTTTACCTAGTTTCTCCTAGTTATGTTCTTTGTTCTACCTCCCGATATTAATTCCCAGTTGTAGTTATTTCATGTTTTAAACTTAAGTATGTTCTGTTTTTGGTATAATATCATGGATTCTAACTGATATTCACAACTTTCTGTTTACATCCTGTTGCCTCAGACTTTATAATATAAAGGATAAGGTGAGGGTTAGTGGTTGAAGCTTTTCTTTCATCTTGTCATATGAGATTAGTCACGCTTGCTTGTTCGAATTCCTGTGGCTTTGGTTTAAGATCTTGTTGAAACTGGAATTGACAATGAAGACTGGGATATTTAACCCCCATTTTTTGTCAGCTGGTGATGAAGGCGCCTTATTGTTAATTTCAAGAAACTTGTTACGAATTCTACCACCAACACTGGAAATGTGACCTTGTGACCTTTAGGCAATTCTCACGATTGCAAAGAACTCATATAAAAAGCTCTAAAAAGGTTAAGGTAGATGTGAGGTTACTGGTTAGCTGTCATAGCTTTTCTTACGACTTCATTTGTATGTAAGCAAACAAAATGGCTCTCTTTCATTAGAATTCCTCTGAATTTTGTGTAATATCAGGTTGGTAAAGAGCAACATGAAAAATGGGCCGTTATTGTAAGCTTTCCTGCATTGAAACCACATTTAGGAATTTCAGAACCATAAAGTGTTTGGATATTTCGTAATCCACCGAGGGAGGTGGTTGAAGTCATTTTGCCTACCTTACATTCATGGAATATACATACATAACTGATATGACACAGCAAACTATATTTCGAATCTCTTAGTAGTAAAATGCTGTCTTTGTAAAACATGGAAATGCAACTTTTTCCTCTCAGTGTAGTTCGAATAAACGCATTTGTTATATCAGGATTGTATAAAGTTTGGAAATAAGTAGGAATACTGCTTCAATTTGATATAAATGTGTTTCTTGGTTTTATTGCCTGACTTGTTATCTATCTCTTTGACTTTCTTTGCTTCACTCTCACTCACTCTTGAAACACCACCCAGCTGAGATAAAATGTTTTCTTGCAAAGTACGACTGTGACTGGAAGATTTTTTTTTAAGCGTCATTACATGTATTGTTTTCATCCTCTCTATTCGTCTCTTTCCTTTTTGTCTCTCTCTCTCCCACTCTCTGTATTGCGCTGCCTCTCGCCTCTCTTGTCAGTTTGGAATTCTGGGCCACGTCTTCCTTTGATGCTTCTTCATTCTTATGCATCATAGCAGGGAGATTAAAGTCCAAAACACATTTCTTCATACTTGCTGTATGTGTGTGTGTCTGCTGTGCATGAGGACGAAGGTGATTTGAGTTTTGAAGAGCAAGATTGCATGTGAAACTGCATGTAATTTTCTGCCTGCAATACCAAATAGCATAATGGCAGTGTACTAGCTGATTCATTTGTACTCCAGCCAGTCTTTCATTTTGTTCAGCAAAGTGAGCTGTGCCAGGAGTAATCTCCTCCTCATTGTGTGGGAAGGTATTAATATAGTCTGCCTGCTGATGAAGGACATGCTCTCTTTCTCACACACACACATAGACACAAACACTACTCTCTGTGAATTGCAATCGTCTATATTTGGTGCGACAGAATTAAAAGGGCACTGACACGTATTTACACGTATTTTACTATCTTAGTAAAATTTGGTGTTTGATTTTGATAAGTGATGAAATAAAATCAATTCTTGGTAGCGGACTCAGACATTTGGGCACAACTGGATGTACTAGAGGGTGCTGTTTCATATAAAAACTAATGCCTGGGATGAATCTGCTGCTAAATTGTCCAGCCAACTCTAGTCAAGCTCTAAGTTCAAGCCTGAGTATATAAGTCTCTCAGCAGTTTTTCCTTTTCCCTTTTGATTTATCTTCTTTCCTACTTAGTCTGATTAATTTGGACAGCCTTTTGCTGCATTATTTCTTGACACCCAGGGCGAAAACTGCTATGAGGAGTCCATTATTCCACTTCATCTAGGAGGTGGCATTTTAATAAAAGGCCTATTAACAATGATTATAATTAAATGTACAAATAAGTGTGGGTTGTCCAGCTCATGTGGTGCTGCTGGCATGATGGGTATACAGCAGTCTTGATGGGACTGGCAATGAAAGCTTTTAAAGACATTAAGGCTATAGCTAAGAGAAATCAAGCCCTTCATGAAATCTCTCTTTCTGCTGTCTCTTTCTGCTGGGGTAGCAGGGAGAAGTAGTTAGGGAACACAAAGGGTGTATTACAAATGCTAGTGTATGATGAAAAAGTCCTTATTACAATTGATTTTAACAAGTAATGGTCAATGAAGAAATTTGAAAGAACATGTGGTTAGGGGTAGTGTACAAAGATGCGAGTGAGTCACAAAGAAGAGTCACTAGAAAAGAAAAACATCTATTATAGCTTATTAGTAGTAGCTAGTTAATAGCCTGTTTTTAGGCTAATAGGCTAATTAGCAGTGTCGGGCAGTAGCGTCACAAACAATTCGTTTTACAAAATTTTCCAGTAGCGACGTGACTGCGTCACAACATTTTAATTCAACTAGCTTTTGAGGAGTTAAACTAATTCCTACAGTCTACAGTTATTTACCTGAGAAAAAAAAAACATGCCTTCATTGGTCTTACATACACACCCACACACACATACTTGTTACAAAAAGTTTGATGATGCTGGAGTGCACTTTTCTCTTTTAGGTCAGTGCAGTGGAGCTGTTCTTTGTGGAGGCGATGAAGGCAGCTCCACAGTGGTGATCCAGAGTTAGTCCTTAGGGACAACTGGCCAGTTTGTTGTTATTTTAGTGTTCTGTATAAAAATAAAAATAAAGGTTTGTCAGGCAGCTTCTTTTGTTTATTATTTGTAACTAGCAGAATTGTGGATGTACTATCAATGTATACTAACAGTGTATGGGAAATCAGGCTACTTTTGCCATTTAGCTTGTAGTGTACCTAGTTGCATTTGTCTGAAGGAGAGGTTTCATGTCGTTGAGCTATATTTTTTGCGTAACTTGTAGTTTAGCTATCCACACTTTTAAAGTAGCTTGCCCAACATTAGCAATTAGCTAGATAACACAAAGTCTGACAGAGAGCACAGGGTGATGAAGCCAACTTCATTTTTTTTTTCATTACACAATTAGTGAAATTGTAAATTGTAAACCAGTTTTCTGCTGGCTTCTTCTAAACTATTTCTTCTTTTGACACTGTATGAACTCCTGAAAATAAGAAAATATCGAGAAATCATTTTAGAACATATTTTATGTGATCTAGCATTTGCAATGTTTTGGCTCACGTTCTAGTAAGAGCACTACCCTAGACCTTATTTCAAGCCAAATTTGGACTAATAACGCATTCTCACTGTGCATTTGACATTAAACACTCATAGTTTTGTGATATCCTGTTTGCACGTTTTGTAAGTCGCTTTGTAAGTCGCTCTGCTAAATGACTAAATGTAAAATATCCTTTTCTAAAAAGTAATAATTGGACTTCGTTCCAAATGGAAGCATTCTAGATAAGAATGTGTGTGTTTGTGGGTGTGTACACACTTTGTCATATGTGTGTTGTTTGTGTCACACAGGAATAAAGGAGGCAGACTAATATGGCAAATAAAATCAAATAAAATAGCAAGTTGAATGCTGATGCAGAAAGGATAATTTGAATAATAGCAGGTTGTTCTCTGTTTTGTCATGTTTCCGACACGGCTCGTTGTTAATTCAGAATAAGAGTGCCATGCTATGCCTCACAAACACCTGTTTGAATATTGAAACTGAAAATGTTCAATCGAGTGCGAAGCTAATGGTCATCACGTTTCAATAAAAGCTCCTGAGGCAAAAGCAGCTTTACAGCGATTTCATTTAAAAGCCTTTGTTTGAGTGCCTCGAAGATTAAAGGCAGCCTATTTCTTCTGAAACAGATTCATCATCTTGTCACTCTGAAACGTGCCACAAACACAGGTGGCATGGGCTATTATTAATCAGTATGCTTCTGCACTTAAACCTATTAACCGTAGCTGTCAGAGACAGGCATAAGGGAGCTGACAGCACTATTTCAACAAAAGCAACTTATTAGTGAGCATGAGACGTTTCCTATGGCCTTCCTTCTTTTTCACCATGTTGTTTTTATAATTCTCCTTTTTGAAAGGGGCCTTTTTTGTGATCTGTGATTTTAGCCTCTGCAAATCGCTCAGTACATTTGCTGCACTCGTCCTGTTTTTTTTTTTTTTCTTCCTTATTTTCTTTTGGCAATATTACATAACATTAGCTGTTCACAAAGAGTGAAGCAAGCGAGGAAATATTGAGATACTATAGACAGTATGTCCTGCTCTCCATTTCTGTCCCATTTACTGAATATGCATGCACTTCGATATCCTTTCCCGACAACACATTGATTAAAAAGAGTCCAGGTCAAACGCTCAGTGACCGATGAACTAAAGCATATGTCTCCCTGATGGATCCTGAGGAGCTAGAGCTCCAGTAAACACGGTCCATCCCTGTGACCCCTGCAGTTATTCAACACCTCCCTTAAGTCACATCAGCGCTCAACGTCCTACTACTGAACACAACAGAGCCAGGAAGAGGAGGCGTACTTAATACAACAGCTTGGATCAATCAGAGCCACATCCAACACGTTCTCACATTTGCAAATTTGTAAAAAAATAAATAAAAATAATTCCCATGACTTGTGTGTACAGTTATGAATTGTTAAGGTTAGGGTGAGGGACGGGCTCAGCAGCCGTAACATTTCCCACAGCTTCATTCGTATGAAATCCACCGTCATTCCTGCAAATGTTGATCTCTTGGATGGAGTGTGTTGATGCTGCTCTTGGGTTATTACAAGGAAAACCTTTTCACTCCCGATCACAAACTGATCCCATACAAAATTTGTCGGAATTTTAACAAGTGAGAGCAAAGACTTCCAAATGAAGTCTTAAGAAAAGCTTAACCCCGCCCCTTACACTGACCCATTCATAACTTTTCATGTGAGTTGGCATATGGGAATTCTTACAAATTTGAGATCATGAGAAGTACATTTCCAAGAATTATTATTTTTTTTTACATTATACCTAATGTTACACGTTACAAGTGTCACAACATTAAATTTAAACAATATGCAAAACAATAAAGAGTGCCAAGCAACAAAACTACGAATTGTCTCTAAAAGCAACAAAGTTGTTTCTTGGATACCTCAAAATAGCCACGTTTTGCCTTAATAACAGCTTTGAACGCAAGATATTTGGTTAACAATTTTCAGATGCGAAAGCATCTTCCCAGATTTCTAATTGACTTGGGCTAGAGGTGGACATTGAAATTGAGATTTTGAACTCAATTTTCCGTCTTGCTATATACATATTCTTACATATTCTTTGCGAATGGTGGCTCCATTCGGACATGTCTGCTCAACTGAGGAACGACCGACCATGATGGTTGCTTGAAACTTTCTCCCAAATATCTTGTATATTTCTCCCCTGAATCCGATATTCTTGATTTTACACTAAAATGTACAGTACAGTACATGTACAGTGGGATAGATAGATGAGAGGGCATAGAAGGCAATGCACAAATGCACATGGTGCATCAAGTGTAAGACGTGTTGGTGTGCAGACAGTTAAAGCACCAAGTGCGGGACAGTACAATAAATAAACAGGACAGTGCAGGTACACACTAACAGTACACACTATATACACAGAACAGGAGCTGCATCAGAATAAACCAGACAGCATAATTTTGCAACACTGAACAGCCTGATTGTGCAAATTACATGGGAAAGTAAACCACCACGAATGAATGTAGCAGCTTACAGAGTAAACATGACATCTGGAAAGACAATCCAGACTAGAAAGTGTGTACAATCCAGAAGATAATGTATACATCAAAGTGCTCGTGCAAGTAATGCTTGTCATTTCTAATAGGCCAAATCATTACTTTACACACAGTACAAGTTCTACAGTAACCTAACAGGTTCCACTGAATCAGGACTGTGCCATAATTTGAGAAGCTGTCTGGTCTAATTATGTATACAGCTCTCTTAAAAAATCCAGCCTCTGTCAGCTTGTTAAATGGATGCGTATCCATGTGGGTTAGTGGCTGAGCTCTCTCAATTAGAAAGTCGTCAGCCCGGCTCCTCGTTCATGTCCTTTTACCTCCTGGTGGGGTCCCGACACGCTTTGTGATGTGAAATTAAACACAAAAGAGCTCGCCAAAAAATGCCATGCCATGTAATCAAGAAAAAGGGCCTTGACATCATTCGCAGTGTGGATCAAAGCAGCTTTGATGCTAAAGGCTCCCATAATGTGTGTGTATACGCGTGTTAGTGGAGGTGTAACATTTATCATCTCTGACAGATGAGACTCGTGCCGAAGAAAATGAATTGTTTCAAGTGACAGGGTGCCTGTGAGAGCCGGTTTTAATAGAAAAGTAACAGGATGTGCATGCATATTTGCCAGCGGCACCCCTGGGCAGAGGGCTTCGGGAAAGCCCATGGAGCGATATTCATTCATTCATTCATTCATTCAGTAAGTCATCTTGGGACACACAAGCCCTCATTTTACAATGATGCCAAGTTACAAAAAATAGAAGACATGAATCAAAAAGACAGAAACATAAAGAAAAAATGTGGTACATTTATCAACAAACACTACTGGGCATGCATTAAATATTTAATTATTTAATAATTAAATAATAATTTAATTATTTAATAATTAAATAATAATTTAATTATTTAATAATAATTAAAAAAACAATAAAAATATGACAAAGGATTGCGCAAAAGTGAACTAATGCAAATAAAAATATGTAACAGCATACAAAACAAATGATTTTCAAATCAAGAAAACTGAAAATTGTCTTACATATGCATTAACACATCCAGTCGTCCTAGCCCGCTTGACTGAAATTAATGATCAATTATGTAGTAATAATAATAATAAATAATTGGTCTTGTCTTGTAGATCTAAATTCCATCTGTATGATCACCTCGTTTTCCCATTTGCGTTAAAAGCAGCATTTTTTTTCCAACAACTTACTTAGTGTATTCATTCCGTTCACTCTTTTTCAGGGATTTTCAGTAATTTACTAGCTCCCTTTCTAGTCTGTTTCTGTGTTGTTCAAGTAGTATTTTTAAGGACATCTAGTTTCAGCGAGGAGTTTCTCTCATCAAACTCTAAAGCCAAGTGTGTTTAGTAGTGTTCGTCCTCCCTCTCACTCGCGTGGGCTTGTAATTCCATTCTGCTCTATTACATGATCTGAGTTTTGTCTGTTTTCTGTACGTAAACATGAATTCTGAGGTCCTTGTTGACTATATTGGAGGTTTTGGGATTAAAAACCTAAAAAAGAGATTTAAAAAAGAGGGTGCGAGAAAAATAAAAATTGCCATGCATTGGCCGGGAATCGAACCCTGGCCTCCCACGTGGCAGGTGAGAATTCTATCACTGAACCACCAATGCAAAGACCCTGCAATGCTGCAGTGGTGTAGCTTTTAAACATACGGTTAACAGACACTATGGCTTGTGTTTCCAAGGGGTTGCGACGGTTGGCTTCTGTTAACCATAGATGTTAAAACCCCAGCGAGAAACCCTGTCAACTTGTTTTCGGACCTAGGGCCTAGTTTGGCACAAAGCAAAATTAAACGCTGTGATACCAAAAGCAAAACCATGACTTTGACCCAAACACTATAGAACTCATGTATAGCTAATATTTTAATATTTTACTAGAAAATCTGCCATTTTTTTAAATGTCCCAAACAGTAGGGTAACACATGGCTACAGGTCATATTTGTTTCGTCGCCATGTCAGGTTTAGGTGACTACATTGATGTACATTAATCCTAATTAGCCCATGTTGTCTTTTTTAGTCACTCATTTTTATTTGCGATGGCGTATTTATATAGGGTGTATATATACGTTTCCTCGACATCTCTTACAATTCTAGTAAGAACTTCTCTCCTCCTTCCGACCCCTTTCTTGTCCTCTGGCTTTCTCCCACATTGCACACAATAAGAGATCATATTCTTGCCTTTTCCTTCTCCACCCGCACTCTCTCTAAGACATTGGACGGGTGCTGTCTGGAGTGTACAGACCCACAGTACATTACAAAAGTTTTGTGTTCACAGTTCAGCCATCCAGAAACATCATCCCCCGACTTCCTGTTGAAAGAGAAGAAGAGCTATTGACCACCGCCACGCGGGTGCATGCTTATTTCTCCTCTCCCGCATCTGCCTCACTGTAATAAATGAGGTGAAATGTGAGCGAGGTGTAAAAAGCACTGCAGCAGGAAGGCGATGTACGGAGACACGAGACAAGCAGCACTCTGCAAGCCAGAAAGAGAGAAAGAGGGATAGAGAGCAGTATTAGTATAGAAGGCAATGGTGTTATGGAGACAGACAGGAGGGAGAGAGAGAGTGAAAAAGTGTCAGATAGTGCTGACACCAGAAATCAGGCTGACGGAGAAGGTTAGCGTGCTGGGAAAATCGAGTGCCATGCTGCGCATACTGGCTCAGCCTGCAAGGAGCAGACATCCTTAGTGGTCTAATGGACACTGACAAGCTTGATACTTCTGCTATTGCCTTGTCGCTTGTTAATTGCATAATTTTTTTTTTTTACTGATGTCTGAAGAGACCAGTTCAAGGCCTCTGATTCTTTATATGACTAGTTAGTGTTACTCAAACCATCAGCTAGATTAGCGGGCCAGTTTTGTCTGCAAACATTAGATAGCTACGTTAGCTTGTTACATTAGAGGGTTAATTTGATGAAGTTCAGTTAAGCAAGTAAGGTGACTCAGTCATGTTGAAGAAAAGTCAGTATTGTAGCCAGACCTAATTTATGAGTGTATAAGAAAGTAAAGGTCACAGTATATTATGGAGAGTAAAATGGTAAAAGTTTGGGTAATTGTCAAAGGAAAACAATCCTTATATTAAGAAATATCAGATGTTCTCCACAGAAAACAGAAAATACCTTCAATTCAGTCACATATCAAAGAAAATCAACGCAAGTCTATGGCGGACACTTCCTAGGAGTATATGCCACCGGAGTGGCGGCTTCAATAGTGCGCCCTCTGTCAGTGATTTAGGTCTCTAATATGTATAACTATGATGTGTAAATAATAAAACACGACGGGGCGTGCAGTTATAGGAAAATAATCAACAACGGGGTGTTGTGATGCCCCGATGTACAGTGGAGGGGCCGTTACCACCCTGAAGGTGATTATTTTCCAATAACAGCACGTCTTGAAGTGTTTTATTCCTCTTATACCATAGCAACTTGCCAACAATTACACATTTTTATGTATTAAAGAAAGACGTCATACTTTTTATCCATTTATAGTTACATTTAATGTTTGGAACGTCGGCGACACAAGTTAGTTCCTGTTCTCACTTATGTTATGACAGCTTTAAACACTATAAAAACAGTTCCTGTTCTCACTTACGTTATAACAGTTATAAACAGTCGTTTCCTCACGAGCCTCTCTCAGTTTTCTTTCTCTCTTGAAGTTAATAAGACAAAAAACACAGCTTGTCATGTTACTGATACACCGCAAAGTGCAAACTTCTGTACCCTGAAGACTTTCCTGCAGTGGACAACTTAAAGAAACAGTTTTACCTCTGACTGTTACAAAGCGCTGACACCGGAGTCTCCTTCCGTAAATGTTAAATAAACCTTCTCCTTACAGAAAGCTTCACCACAGCAATGATTTTATGCTTTTCTTTGTTAAATAACAACACTTTTTTCAAATCAATTTATTGTTAGACTTAAATGATGTGAAGTCCCTGTGAATTAGTTGTTACTATAGATACCAAAAATTAGAATGTGTGGATTAATATATATATACCTGTGATTTGCCTTGCAGCCGGCACTACTGTCAGAGCCGTGCGGTTATAGAAAATTAATCACCACCTTCTGACCAATCAGAACCGAGAATTCAACAGCGCTGTGGTATAAAAATGTATAACCTTCTGGTTACTGGCACAAAACCACTGAGCTACAACTGCCCCAAGTGGAATGTCACATTGACTGAGGCATTCATTATGGCAATTTCAGAGCTGAAAGGAGGAGACAGGAAGTGAATGAAGTGATGAATGATGAGCATGCTTGTTGGAGTGTTTGTGGAAGACTCTGCTGCGCTCAAAGGCACAAGATTATCCAACGACTGCCAGCAGCACAAAACCTATTTGTTCCCAGAGAGACAAGCTCTGTTTGTCCCCATAGAAGGGTCTAATGTAAGGTCAGTCATTTCCCCTGGCGACTCCCTCCAGACTCCCTCCCTTTTAGCCCACTTTTCTCTATGGATGCAGATCAGAACTCTTATTTTGCTTGCTGCTAGTGCATGTGTGTCTCTAGTCCTGGTGATCATCACAGTGACCATGTAGCATTTTGACCTCTACTTGAAACTTTGCATGGATGCATCCCTTGTTGCTTTTTGTTTATAATCATTTATGATAATTTTTTATAAAATAAAAAAAAGCAACAACACATTTTTAACCACTAGGAAAAATGGCTGTGTTGTTTACGGCTGTTGTTTACTGGCTTTTAGGTATGATATGTTCATAAAGGAGTACAAAGATGCAGGAAGAAAGGCAAACTATTATGCTGTTGGCAGCTGAGAATACTTCCTTACACAGTCTTCAAAACAACCCAAATATTAGAACTAAGTGGCTAAAGTTTCATTTTTACTATATTCCAAAGAATTACAGTGTGTATTTGTGAGGGTAGCTTGCTAGCTAGGATATATCTAGTAGTTGAGATGTTAAACACTGTTTAACAAAGACAAAACTACTACTAATATTCACACATATTTAAACCATGTGCTGTTGAAATTTTGGTTTAAATATGTGTGAATATGAGTAAGTTTTGTCTTTGTTTGACATTGCTCAACATCTCAACCACGAGATAATTGCCGTCATCATGGCAAACCACATAAGACGTGAAAGAGCTGAGATATAAGAACAAGCACTTTTGTATGTGCTTGATAATCATGAAAACGTTCTGCTTGCTTCCTGTTCTTCTCTGTTCCTGATCCTTGGTCCCTCTTTCGCTAATTATTATTAGCACTTCTGTCTAGTTTGTCTCACCTGCCTGTTGCTACCACAGTCAAGTGTACATATACTAGTTTGTACTATGCCTTTGGGAAGTCTTGTATGAATTTATACAGCAGTTTTGAGCTGAGTTCTCCGGTCCTCTGTGTTTCTAACAATTTAATAGTTGTGACCTCTGCCAGCGTATTTTGACTTTAGGTGTATCTAGAATTATAGTGTTTGAATTAGTTCTTATCAGAATTCATTCTAACAAGCAGCTGTTGTTAAGAACGAATCGTTTGAGACTGCGAGCGTAGATATTGTGTCAAAAAGAAGAGCTGCTAGAAAAGAAAGTCAAACTATTCGTTATTAGTTTTCCAGTCTGGCCTGAAAAAAACGTGTATGACGTGAATGACGTTGTCATTCGTCCATTTTTTAAGTCTCTTCTGGTCCATCTAGTTGTGGCTAGAGAATAAGCTAATTAACAGTTTGATTGAAATTAAGGCATGAAACAAATATAACCTCAAGCTGTATGTTACAGATAACACCGAGACTACACCCTATGAAAACATAAAGATAACATTGACAAAGACATCTTATTAGACGGTATTCTATGCACCCTAGCATTTAGGACAGTTCTTAAAACTAAAGCTAAAGCTCTAGCAAGAACACCAACTAGATAAGAGTCCCAGTGTTTGGGACATGTATGCTAACCCTGAATGTCATTACTCTGTCCCTTGCTATGGATTATGACCATTATCCTTGTTACATGGAGCAAAAGTAAGAAAGCAAGACCAAAATGCATAGGAGCTGCGTAAGTATTATGCCTAAACCACAAGATAACAAAGGTAAGCACTGACTGTTAAAAATATCTCAAATATCCTTCTGTAATCTTGGTTGTGAAGTTGGTTTGTTGCCGTCTGCTCTCAGATTGAGTATCGGATTCACGTTTAAATATGTATGGCTGGATCACATGGCATTGAGCAGTTGTCATTATTTAGTTACCGGAGAATTTTCTCTACAGTTCAATATACAGTACGTGGTGGTGGGGGCATGGTGTATAGCATTTCATACATGAAACAGTTCGCCAATCAGAACAACTAATAATAAGTAAATAATAATAATACTTAAAGGTACAGTAGGAAAAACAGCCTGTTCCATGCTGAGGGATAGAGAGAAAATGAGAATATAAAATGGAAGACTGTTTTTGGTACACTAAACCACACAAACATTTTTAATGTGAAAGAATAAAATACTACTAAATATACAATCAAAATGGACTCAGATTATTTATTTTTTCAAACACATCAGCTATATTTGCCTGCATGCAACAGCTCAACTAAGTTCCTGATTCATATAAGAAACTAGACCGAACCAAAATGTTTTACATGAGTTCTGGATTTTGAGATTTTTTTATTGCCTATATGCCAGGACGAAACTCGTTGTTTCTGAAATACCCTGTTTTTGCCAAATCATCTATTGTGAGTGCCCTTATGACAAAAATACATAACATTCTCTGGAAAAGTGTAAGATGCTTTCTCTTTTTTAAATGTGTTGTGATATTATAAGTTGTGTCGTGTACGACCATCTTTAGTTGTACATGGAAAACATAGTTTCTCCGACAGCCAGACATCTAATTCTAATAACACTGTAAGCTGTGAGAGATTACAAGCTGTTGCATTGGAGTGTACCTCTCACTCTGAAGAGCCTTGGCAGGGTTCCAAATTCCCACACACTCCAAGTTCATCATCCTCATCCTCCTTTTCCTCATACTTACTCACTTACTCACCTTCATCTTAGTCTCTGAGGGGTTAGACAGCAGTATGAGTCAGATTATTTTATTTTCTCTCTCTCTCTCTCTCTCTCTCTCTCTCTCTCTCTCTCTCTCTCTCTCTCTATCTCTCTCACACACACACACACACACACACCAAAATTAAAATGAATCTGAAAAGGAAAGGGATGGCACTAACAATTTCTTTTTTTATTCAATCAAACTATTTTATTAGACTGTTTTACAGCTCAGTATAAAATATGAGCAAAAAGCTCCTTTGTCTCTTATCTATGTTTAACTGACCACAGATATTCAGATGTATGACCTCACTGGATCTCATCTTTCCAGCTGCCTCGTGTGTCTCACTCACCAAAGGCTTAATCACCGTTCAATGGTTTGAAAACGATGCACAAAGGGACTAGTTTGCAACATCTCACTGTGTTAGAAGCAAAAACTAAAGTTATCAAAACCTGCATTAAAGTAAGTTTGCTGCAGAAGCTGATAAACTTTGTAATCTGTATCGACAGCCACTGAGCACTCTGGGATTTCATCATAATGATGGTCAGAAAAGCTGACTGACAAGTCAAATGCAAATGCAACAGCATGACAAATAAATGTATAGAATAACTCGGAAATAAATATATTCAAATTAGGGTTCAAAAGTTCCATCAGTTATGAAAAACATACACATTTGTTAAATTATATTTTTCAAAGAAGATTGCATCGTTGTTCATGAATAAATTAATAAAATGTGTTCATATGGATATATAGGATATATACCAGTGTCATATGAGGAGTTTTCAGACAGCTACTTTGTAAACTAATTTGTTCCAGTATTATGTTCTTGAATAATAAGTATCAACTGAGCAAAGTATTATATTACATTTTGTTTTTCATATAGAAAAAAACAAACAAAAAAAGCTTCTTGGTTGTGGACTCACATTTTTGGACCCTACTGTATTTCAGTGGTCTATGATCTCATTATATGTTGCTATTATATGCTGTCTCGCCTCTGCTTATTTGGGCAGAAATGTATTCTCATTAAAATGAACCAAGGTCTTTGAAGTTTGAAGCCATCGCTTATAGGTATAGAGCAGTAGGTATAATCCTAATTAAGGATAAACCTTTGATAGTTTAACACTTCTCCATTGTGTGCTTTGCTAATGCGGTTTTAACACTATTACGAGATAAGCCATATTTATCAGGACTGCTCACTCAGTGCCCTGACGTCTCTGTCTCTATCTCTGGATTTTTACACTTCCCTTTGTTTTCTACATCTTTTTTTTTGGACTAGATGATCTCTTGCCAATCAGCAGCACCAGAGCCCAGGTTTCATAAAAGGCAATAATGTATACAGTGGGGTCCAAAAGTCTGAGTCCACTATCAAGATCACAGCTAATCACAAGCTAATACAACATGTTACTCAGTTGATACTTATTATGTGGGAATACATAACAACAATATCTTCAGCTTTAGAGAAATCCTCATATGAAATTTACATTTATTTGAATAACCCATCCACATGCCAAATTTTTACATTTTAAATTGTTGTGACACCATATATTTCATTCAGATGGTAACACATGTGTGCTTCTAACATAGTGTTAACTGTTGGAATTTACCCAATTAGTACAGACCATTTATTTATTATAACTGATTCAATAAAATCAGTTGTTGGTAGTGGACTCAAGACTTTTGAACCCTCCTGGATTCAGCTTGGTTTCTCCCACGTGCAGCTTCAGGTGGGCAGAGGGACACTGAACATCTGCTCATAAAAAAACTGAGATATTCTCTAGGTCTTTCAGGGAGTGTGTTAATGCTGCACATGGGAAGCATACGCCTGTTTTTCTTCTCTTTAAACTTTTTTATTTGAGTGCACCCGCTGTGTCTATGATGGGAAGGACACATATGAGTAGCATACACAGAGAGGGAGAAGATACTAGATGGAATAAGAAGACTCAAAAGACTTTATAATAGAATAAGGTTTGGAAAATATCATTGTACCGTCCAGTCCGAAAATGTTTGAATTTGCTGTTGAGAGACTGTGTTGGGGTATCACAGCTACATGTTTTGACCAGGCTTGCCTGTGTTATTGAATTTGAAGTATGGCTTTACCTAGGTCGACTCAGTTTCAATCTTATTTGAACTTTCCCCCACGAGTCTCAAGTATGTACAGTATGTCACAGAATTCATCTTGAATGGAGAAATATATAGCTGGGATTGGGTTTATTTTAACAAGAACACATTCGCCCTTGGCCACAAGAGCAGTGTAGTTGAAGCAATTAAATTACCGATTTGTACGCGCACTTAAAAAAAAAAACAACAACATTCAGTCATATTAGTTTGGAATTTAACGAATACAGAAACTAAGAAACATTCGCTGTCATGTTTTGATAGAGAAGTTGGTTACACATCTCATCTGCCGGAGACAGGATCTCCCCCTCCCATGATCCTCAGCACATCAGCTAACTACCAGCCATGTCACATGATCCATCACATGACCCATAGTACTGTGCAGTCACCTGCCTGGTAAAGCAGCTGAACAAGCAGTTAGCCATAACATAATTGATGCTAAAATACCAATAAGTAAAGCAGAAACCTAAAAATTTTATATGGAATGTAATGATTAGGAAATGGCAGCAGAGTTGGGAAAGCGAGAGAAAGGGAGGACAACTTTTTAACATCCAGAAGAAGGTTTGGCCATGAAAAGTAAGAGGGAGGAACAGAAGTGAATAAGTTTTATTCACCAGATTGCGAATTGGTCCCTGTGGCTTCAGTTCAACGTTTAAAATGATAGGGAAGCATAATAGGGAAGTGTGATGGATGCCAGGCAGTGCAGTCAGTGGAACATGTGTTATTGCAATGCAGCCAGTACAAAACTGAGAGAGAGAAATTGAAATATAGTTTGAGAGAATTGGGAATTGATCAGCTCAATCTAAAAAGCCTACTACAGGATGAATCACAAAAGATTAGCACAGCACAATTTAAAATTTTAAGGGATACAGGGTTGGTGAATAGGATATATAAACAATATATATATATATATATATCCCAGCAATTGCATCCAACCCTGTCCTAATCTGACATGGGTTATATGAGCCCCCATTTAAATAGACTAAATAATTTGTTTTATATATATTTTTTGTATTAACTATATTAAGTGTTGCACCAAGTTACATATATTAACTGCTTCATCCACCTCTTTTGCTGGTTTGAAATGGAAATTTTATCAGAGTGCAATGTCATCTGGATCTACAGTTATGTTGACCTGATCCCTTGGGCCAACAAGCAGTCTTCTAACAAACTGATCTGACCAAGTATTGGACCGGTCCTTAAGATGGCAACAGGGATTCAACCGAGGGGAAATGGTGAGGGCAAGACAACAAAACGATATATTGAGAAAGATGCAAAAAATTGAAAAAGATAACTGTGGGTTAACTAGCAAGCCCCCAGATTGACCATGTGGACCACTTTCTTCCATCATCAAATTACCACAACTTTGTAGAAAAAGTGCAGTTTGTCCATCTACATAGCTTTTATTACTAACCCTAGCTACATAGTTTTAATTGTTTTGTGTATAGATCATATTATAGATCCGTTTTCATTCACCGTCTTTGTTGGTGACCGAGTGACAATTTAGACACGTTGTTGAATCCTTTGGCTCTAGAAGGACACACTGTAGCCAGAGTGTCTGAAAACCATAGGCATATTTTAATTGCTCTGACTGACGGAAGTAACTTGGTCTGGTTGCATGATGATGGTCCATCTGCAGCTTACACCGGTCTTAATGTAGGTCTGAAGAGTGAGGGAATGATGTAGACAAGAAGCATAAATACTGTACTAAGGACAGGGCATTGTCGGTAAGAAAACAACATAGGCTTGAGGAGATGCTGGTTTTTTTTGTTTTTTGTTTTTTTTACAATTTTAAATATTATAAGGGAACAATGACTTTGGAGCTTCTTTACCTTTTCAAACTCCTTCCTGTCTGTGTCTTAAAAGCCTACTTTCACTGCATCTACTGGGAATGAAAAGTGCAGGCGTTTGAGAGTGGAATTAGTGAGCAATAAGCCTAAATTGATGCATCGTTGACCCACACTCTCAATGGTCACCTCCTTATGTAGTAAACCTTCTGAACCCTGTCAGCAATTATGGAACTCAGAGGCTGGGTTCAGGCTTTTAAGCATAATGCTTAACCCTGAATGTAGGCATGTGCTGATATTATATTTTCACATTGAGATAGTTGAATAAATCTTTATCCCTGTTTACAATACTATTTTAATATTATAATTATTGTATTAAAAAATATCTAAGTTACTAACTGTTCACTTACATTTGTAAATGTATTCCTTGGTCAGCACCAAAGTTCTATCTGCCATGTTTTCCAAACTTCCAAACTAAGATTGCCTTCTCTGAGTAGTTTTTAAGTTC
>JAOUQW010000038.1:2026034-2038821 GCA_028565825.1 Olivaichthys viedmensis | reverse complement strand
GTACAGTGGATCTGTTTGGGTGTTTGCGTTTCTTTATTTTTCTTTTTTGTCTCCAGAATGTCATATTTGGCTAATGGGACGGACTACTTTGGAACACAGACGCTACCCAAAAATGCAGCCTACCTAGAGAGTCTACTCTCTACATTGTGCATGTTGAGTGTAACTAATTATTGGCACATGCCTGTCATATTGCCAAAAAAAGTTAGAAAAAGTAATAGATACCAAAAAGAGGGCTACGGTGCCCATAGTTTATCTGTAAACTATGGATTTGCATGCACTCCCTAGGTTTGACCCCAAGGCTTTCTGGATGGTTTTCCAGAAAGCCACTGTGGATAATCGTTATTTCAAATTTAGTAGCCAATAGGCCTTATTACTAGCCAAAACATTGCCACCCCAAACTTGGCCGTATACCTCAAATTAATAGAATACATTAATAAATTCAATTGAATGTTAAATAACCACAAGTGTGCTACAATCATGAAACCGATGACAGTCTGCTACAAACAAGGTTATTTTACTTGTATGTTATTATTTACTTATTTGATCATTTCACCGACAGTCTTGACAAAATGTTACCTTGTAAACTGGGTCATACCCAAAGCCACTCACGACCTTAAAGCATATGTCATCATTGTCATTTTACAGACATAAACATCTAGATATCATAACTGTATATCTAGGTGTTCTCTGTGTATAAAGGTTTATTTAGACATGAATGTTAAAAGCACAATGTTACAAAAGGTAACCATGCGCATAACCCTAGCCATTTGTAACATTTACCTAATTATAATTTATTTTTGTTCCTGTATTTAATGCTTGACTGAAAAATGCGATATCAAATCAGTGTCTCATTTTCTTTTATTGTGTGAAAAACAAAAATGACCTCATCACTTCAGACGGTTTGACTCCAGTGTCCAGTTGACACTGACAAAGACAGGGAGGGCAAAAACAAGGTCAATTAATCCCAAGAAGAGCGTCTGCGAGGCTGTCCTTTTCCATTCGCTGACGTTCTCAAAAAATCACGCTGAGGTCCACACATTCTTAAAGCAAGCATGTGACACTTGTTAGGAGTTTGACTGAAACAGCATATATTTAGTGTCGTGTCTAAGCAAGCAAGGACGCTTGATCAGTCAGCCTTAGTATTTTTCATCTGCGTCAAAAACCACAACTAAGCTTGACTAGCCTAAAACACTTTCTCCAGTCTATTTTTGGCCAGAACCCCCCTACTGGATAGCAACATGTTAACCATACTGAGAGAATAGTACTGTAATAGTAATAGTACTGAAAAAAATAAAATAAAGTGTAAATTAGAGTGCCCATGTGAGAGTCACTGCTGCACAAAAAAGCTAAAGTATTTCATAATTGCTACACGATATGGCTGCTTTTTTTTTACACTGAAAAAAGACCTCTATTATTAGCAATAGAATTTCATGAGCAAAATTATTATATTTTGTGAATTTGACATACAAAACTTTGCAAAGAGTTTAACTTTAGCAAACGTTGACACGTATTTGTGGCGTCGAGCAGTAACAAAGCGCCTTTGGTTGCCTTGACCTCGAACAGTGCGGCACCACGACTCCAGAGTTTAAAGGTATAGTCAGTGATTTTTGGGGCCGTTAGCTGAATCTACTTGATTTTGAAATTCAAAATCCATCCGAACAAATACCCTCTATTCAGTGTTCTCTTCAAAGCCATGCCCTCAAAACACATGCCGAGGCTAGAACGCTTGAATGCAAGTAATGACGTCTTGTTGTCCTGATGGGTTGGATGTTGGTGGTCCACATCCTTTTGGTTTTTCCTTTCATTTACAGAGACTTAAGTATTTCCTTTGAGCAGATATTTTATTGACAGCTGCCAGAATTTTAGGAGAACTTTGCCTTGTATTACTAATTTCATTAATTGACCCCACTTTGTATCACAGTTCAAAGTGGGTTCAGAGTTATGAAACAGAGAAGATGGAGTTTGTGAAAATTGCGTTCACTGGGTTCTAAGGGTTACCTAATAATCGCAAACCACATTTTAGGTAAATAAACCCAATTTGATCTGATTGGGATGTTGCATGGTAATCTGTTCCTATCTCGGGGTAAAATTCAGCCCTGTCTATGCTCAGGATATAGGACGCAGGATATCATTATAGACCTGTGGTTATCTTTTAACACAAGTATAGTTCTGAGTCTGTTATCATTAGTTTGGATCATGCTACATATTGTGTATAAGGTTTTGTACTGCAATCG
Organism: Olivaichthys viedmensis; assembly: GCA_028565825.1. Classification (NCBI taxonomy): domain Eukaryota; kingdom Metazoa; phylum Chordata; class Actinopteri; order Siluriformes; family Diplomystidae; genus Olivaichthys; species Olivaichthys viedmensis. The sequence goes on along the minus strand of JAOUQW010000038.1, from coordinate 2,036,587 downwards.
TCTTTATAAAGGTCTTTTTAAATGGTTACGGTCATGGAGAATGTTTCATATTCACACCGGTCAGCAATAAGCAATGAAAGCCGAAACCTGAAGGGCGTCCAGCTGTAATTAGCGGTCTGAACTGATATGGGCCAGTAATGGTATGGGCAGCTTTGTCATGCAAATGAGCAAGGAATCAGATTATGATAGGTGCCAGAAATAGCTCAAACATTTCCACTCAAACCACGGTGTTTTAAAGGCAAAGTTAAGGCTAGCACTCATTAAAAATCTGTAGCGTAGATGGATTATTTCTCAGACCCTAAACTTCAAAGTGTCTTTGGTGAAAGTACTTATTGGATCAATATAAAAAGTGTGCATGCACAGGATATTGTTGGATGTAAAAAAAAATTAAAAATCTACACAGAATATGTTCTATAAAATGTTCTATGAAAGGTAAAAGTAGCCCTGTATTCACAAATGCATGAATCTCACTCCTTTGAGCTTTCTCATGCGTAATACTTAGGTACTTGTAGTCTGTAAGTGCTTCTCTATTAGGCCTCATAGTGCTGATGCTTTATGGATGATGCCTGGCTTCATTATCACTCAGGAAGAAAAAAAATAATCATAGGAGATGAGTGTCTTTCCTCTGAAAGTAACCTTGGAATCACGTGGAGACTCGAGTGTGGTTGATTGCTGTTGGGAAACGCTCATCAATGTGACGACTGACCTTGGTGTGGCGTGATGGCACTTCACATCAGGAGGCTCTTCATAAAGAGCCAGGTGGTGCGATGAAGACTGACTCGCCTCACTAAGGCAGCTGCTATGCGTTCTTTGTGTAGTGTTAACGGTACTGCCGCATCCTCGCTGTTTTATTGCCTTGTAGATGCGTCCTCCGGTTCTTCACCAAGGCTTTATGAGCTATTAATTAAGGCTGAAAAAAAACACAGCAGAAACTGCGTCATTAAGAAAAATAAGTGATTGCCTTAACAGAAAATTAGCTTTAGCTTATGGAAGTAGCCACATTTAAACTTTAGATTCCAACTGTACAGTTATAGAGTAATGTAGAATTGATTCACTTCTAGGATTTTTAAATGTGCTGTAGAGACCTGTATTAGCTCTGAACTCCAAGATTAGATGCTGATACAGGAACATATGCCAAAAACTGACTTTTGGCTTTTGACCATGTCAATAATTTTCTTAAACTTCAATATTTACTGTTGCAGTGCCATATAAACATTTCAAACACTTCAACCATTTCATTTCAAAATACGTTTATGACGTGGTTAACATGTAATAAAAATAAAAAAAGTGATTTATTTATTTATTTTTATTTTTATGTGATTTTTATGGTTTAAAATTTAAACATTTAGCTCCAACACGCTTATAAACCTACATAGGTAACTAGCTAGCAATGTAACAGTAACAAACCTGGAATTCATATAGCACATAAAATGTGTTTCATACAGGTAGGACAGCGGCTTTGTAATTTATCAAGTTGTGTTCTCAATGGTTCTGTGCTCAAAGGAAGTCCATGTCTAGTTGTCTCAGAGTGAAAATATGAAAATATGTCCACATATTTGAGGTCTAAATGAGCGTTTGCTTACTTTTGCTTAACTGTGATGCCAGTGTGCGCTTAAGACTAAAAATATGTGGAAAAAGTGTGGACTTTGAGTCATTAACTGTTGGTGAAGAAGTTTGTTCGTGCCACTGAGTCATGTGTTTCCATTTCTCAAACTGCAGCGTTCATCAGGGTGAATCATCCAACCAGCTCACCCGACTAAACTGCTCTTTAATGAGTTTGACGTTCCATTAGCTAAGAACACTTTAGCCTCCTGACCTCCCGTGCCATGATTTGATTGTGCCTTGTAATTAATTCATTTGAGATGGACATCTGTGGTCACCCAGAAAATGCGGCTTTATCGTTTCGAATGTGTTCATGAGGGCATAGTAGCGTGTGCTAATAGAACTAATTCAAGAAATTGTTCTTGTCATGGTGAATAAATGCTAATAAAATGTCTTTGACTTACTGTAGCAGTCAAATGTTTGGACACATTGAAGCGTTCAGAGAGGAGTTTTCTTTATTTGTATTTTTCACGTTTTAGAATAATAATGACGACGTCAAAACTATGAAATAACACAATTATGCAGTGACCAAAAAAACCCTTTACACTAGCTTTGACAGATGTGCACACTGTTGATGTTTTTGACATCTTGGATGCTTTTCCAACAATCTTGAGAAGGTTTCTGTTTACTAATTTCTAAATGCAAATTACTTACTGGTAGATTTTAAATTTGTGATTTGGAAGAAAAAAAATCAATACACATGCATTAACTTCACTACCTATATTTGTCTTAAAAACAAATTTCAAGTTTAAGCCTTTAGGTCAAATTGTTTTTAAGATCATAAAAAAATTAAAAATCCATTCAATCCAGTGTGTCCAAACCTTTAACTAGTATTGTATGTACCAGTCACAAACAATCATCACTTTTAACACATCCTCCCCTGTGCCCCCATCTGCCTTACCAGATAATCTTTTAATTATTCTGTGTCTCTATTGTAGTGGCTCAATCCAGTAGAGATTGCTGGGTAAAGCCACTCTTGGATCCCTCATCAGACCAAACCCGGGCGCCGTGCACGTAATCGGCTTAATTCCTGCAAAAGCCGGGAACTAGCGGTGTGTGAAATGCATCAACACGTCTGGTCCCAATTACACAGGGAACAGAAGGCCTACGCTCATTGTTGGAGATGTTTTTCTGAAGTCACATTAGCAGAAGTACCTTTGCTTGTACCTTAGTGCGTGACCAAGCCAAAGCCATGAAAACATAAGCACACTCATGCTGTAGTCAAGACGGTCAAGAGCGACAGGAAGCCCAGCTTAGCCCCAGCATCATTATAATAAAAGTTAGTCACTCTTGCCTTCACCTTACAAGCCCTACTACTTGAGAGTAATTTTTTGTGATTTGTTGCGGGGTTAAGCACTCATTTCAGGATGCTACCTTTTACCCGATGAGCACTCTTCTTTGAAGTTTAGCTTCTTTCTTCCTGTGTTTTCCCTCCAGGCGTTGCCATTGCAAGTGTGCATATTGATAGCTCACAGTGGAAATCAAAGATAAGCGTATCATCAGTGAATGTGTGTTTGAAACCTCTGATTCACCCTGACTTACCCAGTCTTCCATCCTGATTTGTGGTGACCGCTACTGAATCCTCAAAGTCTCTGCTAAAAAAATAAATAAAAATAAAATGCTCGTTAGAACTTGTTGCTGGCTGGCGGCCCTGCTGTCTTTTTAAGGAAGCTTCAGCTAGTTCAGAATGCAGAATCCCGCGTCCTTACCAGGAAAAGAAAGTCAGAGCACATTACCCCGGTTCTATTCAAGCTACTCTGGCTGTTTATTAAGTTCCGCATAGACTACAAAGTCCTTCTTATGACGTTGAAAGCTCTAAATGGTTTAGCTCAGCCGTATCTTACTCATCTTCTGAAGCAATACAGCCCATCCAGAGCGCTTCACACAACTAAAGCAGGTCTACTGTTAATCCTGAGCATCACTCGCAGCTCAGTGATTGTACATTGGTTCTTTAACCCTTTAATGGTGTCCTTTATTTATTTTTTTAACTGGCCGCAAAATTGTTTTTGTGTTTTTTTTATTATGAACCTCTACCAAATGGTTAAGATATCTATTTATGGTAAAAGTGCTTTTTCAACATCCTGCATAGATTTGTATCAGTTTAAACTGAATCACTTCATGCATATGATGTGTGAAACCTAATCAATAAAATTATAGAATAAAAATTATTATAGAAAAGGTCTAAAACACTTAAGGATACCAAAACATTTATAAGTTATATAAAATTACTTTTTAGTATGAATCAAATTTATGTTTTTGTGTGGTGGTGCAACAGCACAGCAGTTCTTTTTTGTGTATTTGTATAAAGATCCATCAAAATACCATAAGTTAAAATAAATATATATATATTTCTTAAATAATAAATTTAAGAAAAGTCATAACAGCCCAACAGAGTGGTTGAAATCGCTCAACACATTTTTCAACAAGATGTACTGCTCTACCAAAGGGTTGAGCAGACCATTAAAGGGGTAATGTGCTTGATCATAAATACTTTGTTTTGACTTTTTGATCTTTTATATGTAAATCACTTTGAGATTTTGAACTCAAAATAAAAAGTGCTATAATAATAATGTATTATTATTATTATTATTATTTTAGTTGGTCAACCAGAATGGGTATACTGGTTGACTAACAAAACCTCGGTGGTAAAAGCTGGTCTTCCTAGTGCAACTAACATCTTGCTTGTTGCTTCCTTTTTAACCATTATACATTATCAGGGCAGTGCTAGAAATTTATCCAGTGCTAATCCAATAAATATCACAGCCATACCCATGATAGATGGTAGATGTAGTCAATTATGTAATTTGTGTTGCACACAGTACTTTGTGTGGGTCATATCGAACATCATTTCCCATCTGCCACAGCCATTTCCTCAAATATACAGAAGTCCCACAAAATGTAAAGAAGGATAAGCTAGAAATCAAATACGATGTCGCTGTCTTTACTTATGAGGATAACCAAATGAAGCATTATTTTCTGTAATGGAGAGTAAAGAGAAAGAACAAACAACAAAGTCTGAGACAGTAGGTTACGTCTGGATCATGAATCCTCTCGCCTTCAAGAATCAGACAAAGTTGATGATGATAATACTAGCATTAATGTTAGCCTCAAGTCTTACATATATAATCAGGTAACACTTTACTTAAGGGCAGTGTCATAGGGATATATAAAACCTACATAAGCCCTTCCTGACAACGGACATGATCCTACATAAACACCTCATTTCAACAGATTTGAGCTGTCATAAAGACTGCTTTCGTCATTTTGAAGTCAAGTTGACATAACACCCGAGTCAAGCGACGTAGCTTTTTATTGACAAGGTTGTGTTATGGCACCTACTGTACATCAGAGGGTTGACTTACTGTACATTAGAACGTCATGGCAACTGACTTTGTAGCTTGATGTACTTTTGGTATGTCAGTCACACAATGTTAATGTGACATGCCAAACCCACTCTAATTTAGGGTCAGAGAAAGTATACATAACTCTCATTACGGTATCGCAACATTATACGTTTTCATTAATATCTTTTAAACAGTAAACTTAAACTCGCCTTACTTAAGAAAATATACATGGCCTATCTCTGTAGTTATGGTGTAACGGCATTGTCATAGGTTTTTATAACAATCTTAATAATAGTGAATCAAAACTAACTTTACTTAAGGGAAAGAAAAAACATACATAACTGTGTCATAACAGTATCACGGAATTGCCAGTATCCAAAAAATCTTGTAAGCAGAAATATATCAGAAGTACACAGATCTCTAAAGTGAGTTGTCATGTCGTTCTAACGCAAGTCAGCCCGAAAGTGTCATAACACAACTATGTCACTTGACTTGGGTGTCATGTCGACTTTACATTAAAATTAATGAAAGCAGTTTTTATGATGGCTGACAACTATTGTGACGCTTTTATAAATGTTTTTACGAGTTTATATCAGTTGTCATTAAGGGCTTATGTACTGTAGATGTCATGTAGCCCTATGAACATTGCCCTTAAGTAAAGTGTTCCCTATAATCCTAAATGTCTACGGGATTTACCTTGACTAAGTTTTGCTCGTTGTTACAGAAGAAATCCAGATTGGTCAATTATCTATTGGTCAACTTCACAAAAAACATATACATTCAGTTCACATTTTTCTGTACCGTCTCATACCTTTTTTTTTTTTTTACTTCACACTTCTAAAAGTGTGATCAGGCTGTCTTTATCTTTTATCTATTTTTAATTTGTGCTACAACACTTACAACTTTTCTAGCACCTATGCTATCTGTTAAAAATTTTAACACGCAGCCCAGATTCCCCCCCCATGCCCTCTTTGTTACATGATATCTGTTTCTGGTCAAGTCTGTTTAACGCAACATTCTCTTAGCTGTAAAATCTGCCAAGAGTGAAGTATGAGCAGGTGGTTTTGGCTTCTTTTGCACGGGCCCTTAGGTGAAATAAGTCAAACGTTTTGTGTCAATTGCATAAATAGCAGTCCTCTATATTATACTGTCTATGGTAATCATTAAAGAATAGTCTCTTTATTTATTCTGTTTAATTGTTAATCATTGTTATATGTTGAATCTGTCATATTCATTCAGGATCTGTGTTAAAATGTGTGTTTGGTTTGTTAAAATGTTTTGGCTTCAAAACCGTTTCATAAGTACAAATTATGGTGTATTCTTAACACAAATGTATTGATGTGTAAATGAATAAAGGGCAATCAAAGAAATTGAGGTTTTCTGTTATTTTGATTGTATTAATAAGCCTACTATACCATAAAACAAGTAGTCATTCCATCTTGTATCAAGTGGACAATCAGCTTCCTGACTTACTCGCGCGATACCAAAAATTGGAGCTACAGTGTTCTTAATTACAGCGTCCAAGGTAAATGTTTTCTGTCCATTGATTTTTTTACTAAGCCATAGTGTCAATTACTTCAAGATGCCCAAATAGTAATACAAGATGGCTACACCAATATGGTATAATTACATACGCCGAACATATGTATGTGGTAATACAGCAGATCTTCCAGTTTGGAAAAGAACTAATCTTGCGTTTTGATGGGAAAATGTTGTTGCCACAGGTGGTTTTGTGGGTTACATATTTGTAGTGGGAGAGTATGAGCCTTCCCTTATGCGTTGTTTTGAATAACTTGCTCTATTAGTTCGGTTATTGCAGACAGCTGTTTAAAACGTTCCGCTGCGTGGAGAGGTGTTTGGATCATTTTTCAGAGGTGATAAAAACCCAGCAGGTTCAACATCTGAAGAAAACCTCCTGGTTTCACCTTACAGACATGTGTGTGTGGCCATCTGCCATGTCTGAGACTGGGGTTCCACAGAAGCAAGGCATATGGAAGCAGCAAAGAGAGAAATTGAACTTTTTTGTTTGGTGAAGGTATCTGTCTATAAACAGTAATACAAGATGGCTACACCAATATGGTATAATTACATACGCCGAACATATGTTATATGTTATATACGCCGAACCTGATATAAACAGATATATTGTACATTGCACATTTGTATATTTTATATTTATGTTCTTATGATACTTGCTTTTTATTTTATTTTTTAATTTTCTTATTTCATTTCCATTCTATGTTTATTGTTATGCACCAACATACCACAGCAAATTCCTTGTATGTGAAAACCTACTTGGCAATAAACCCAATTCTGATTCTGATTCTGATTCTGATTTTCAAGTTCTCCCGTTTCCTCCCAGCTCCCAAAAACGTGCCGGTGGGTGGACTGGCTACTCTAAACTGCCCTATAGGTGGGAATAAGTGTTTGTGTGTGTTGGACTGGCGTCCCATCCAGAGTGTATTCCTGCCTTACACCCAGTGTTTCCCAGGATGGACTCCGGAAAGCATGACGTTTTTTTCCTTGGTTTTTTGTTTTTTTTGTTTTACGCATCATAAAAAACCTGTTGGAGAAGCACTTTGAATAACTCTGACAAGGCATCTTTTGGACTGATTTATTTTCAATTATCCAAGAATCTTTACACTTGCATAAAGTTCAATGAACTACTTTGATCTTAGATTAAAAAAAAAAAACAACAACGTAGAACCCGACAAGACTTTGCAAAGAACAGAGAAGAACACAGGGTATAAATACACAAGCTGATTAAGGGGAAACATGTGAACAGGTGCACACAATCAGGGAAACGAAACAATGACAAGACGAGGGGGCGGAGACAAGACGAAAACAGAAACCGAAATAAAACAGAAGCACATTGCGCTCGTCGCCATGGGAACCGAAACGCTAATCAAGGAGGAGAAAAATCGTGACGGGTACCTGCGTAGATATCAAAGCGCGGCCTTCTAAAGACACGGACTTATGAGGCCTCGCAGGCAGAACTAACGAAACGTCCGACACCGAACATGTCGACTGCTTTTGGGGTGAAGGGGGGCAGGCTTTGAGTTTTAAACTTGTGTAACACACACTCTGAACAAAAAAGTTCCAAAGGTTTCAGGTCCAAAGCCGTGTCACTAGGGTTGAGTCAGAGGAACATCACTGGGAATCACTGTAGGACCTTCAGAAGAAACAATTGCATTGTTTGTGTCTTAGGGAACAAAATGTACCTGACAGTGTAGATGAAGCAGATATAAAAAAAGCTTTTCCACTGGAGTTTCCACTTCCTCCAGCGACTTTTCTGTGTCACTTCTACAAGTGTGTGTGTGTGTGTGTGCGCATATGGACTTCCTGTTTGTGTTTTAAACTGTATACATTAGCGGTGAGTATGCAAAGCAGAACCGGAGAAAGGTCAAACTAAAATAGGTTCAGCGTACCACAGCGTCTGCTAAACCCCCCGCTGGAGCAGCCGGTACTGTGCGTTCTGACACACTCGGCCGTTTGTACACAGGCGCCACGGCGTGAAGTTTTCCATAATTTGTTTGAAAACAAAGAGACAGAGAGAGAGACACGGTGCTTGACGTGGACGCGCTTCGGTGTGATGGACAACTCAGCAGGACTTGACAGACAGCGCATGGACAGTAGTGGTGCCTTTCCACTGATGGACGGGGTGGAGGGGGCGCCAATAAATACGCTCAGTGCAAAACTGATGACTGTAAAACTCTCAGTGCATTCATAGTGAGAGTGTGTGTGTGTGTGTGTGTGTGAGAGAGAGAGAGAGAGGGAAAGAGAGAGCATGTGTGTGTCCCTGAGTCAAAAGCCCTCTGCTCCGAGAGTGTATCTCTCTCTCTCCAGACACACACACACACACACTCCTCCCACAGATGGCTCAACCCAATGATTATTATTATTATTATTATTATTAATCAAGTGCTTAATTGAGGCCTATTCACACAGAACACAATGCGACTACATCAGATTCATACAGGAGCTCAGACTGTAATGTGTGTGTGTGTTTGTGTGTCTTACGTAGAGCTGCAGGAGTGTGTGTGTGGGTCCCGGAGCGGTCAGCGTTTCCCCACGGTTGCGTGTGTACAGGAATGTCGTTCCTCCTGCTTCATATTCACCCGGAGGATCCACGGCCCAGCGGCCGTTCACGATGGACTGACCAGTACCGCTACGCAATGCTGCACACACACACACACACACCTTCAGTGTGCTTATTGAGACATACTGAGTGAGACAGAGATGGAAGACTGAAAAAAGTGACAGACTTTATATTAAATATTTTGCCCAGATAGATTCAAGGGCACTCACACACACACACAGACACACACACAGACACACCCCTATACATATATACACATTGTGATATTCAGCACAAACAATATTGTTAGCATGAACACTGAATATTCATCACTCCCCCCTGTGTTTCATTTGGGAGAACGCTGCCTACGTAGGGAACATGTCTGAGCGCTGAGATAAAATCTAAAGCCTAACTAAGACGCACAAATATTTCTACTGCAGCCTAAAAAAACACACACACACCGAGGTAGTTGGGGCTGGCGCGGCGTTCGGTGATGTTGATGGCCGTCGCTCCGGCTGGAATGTCGAGAATTTTGTGATAGCCGAGAGGAACGCTGCTGTTCGGGAAACTTCCAGATACTCGAACACACGATCCCTCGCTCCCGCCGCACACACCGCACCGGTCACGCACCACACCCGAGCCTAACACACCATCACACCCCTCACTCTGAGAGAGAGAGAGAGAGAGAGAGAGAGACATTATATTACGTCTTTGCTTTATCAGTGTACATGGCAGTCAGTAAATTACAGAATAAAGGAGTAAAGTGTGTGTGTGTGTGTGTGTGTGAGTGTTTGTTAGGAGTGTGTTCTTACCAGGCAGTGCCCCCCCACACACACGTCATTGGGAGTGATATTAACGCACGGCGTTCCGTCTCTCACTCGCTCCGAATGACGAACGTAAAAGCGATAGCCGACCGGCCGACACGTCAACTCACACTGCTGATCCACAGAGCCTGAGAGAGAGACATAGAGACAGACAGAGAGAGAAAGAGAGAGAGAGAGAGTCATACACAGCCCACAAGCTCCTACTCCTACCATCCTGAGGCCTGTAAACTAGAAAAGCTTGTTGAAAAGCTGTGCTGTACTATCATTAATTACACCACAGCGCTGTTGAATTCTGGATTGTGATTGGTCATAATGTTTTCTATAATTTTCTATAACAGCAGCTCTGACAGTAGTGCCGGCTGCAAGGCAAATCACAGGTTTACTGTATATTAATGCGCTCGCTCTAATACGTTATCGTTTCTATAGTAACAACTCATTCACAGGGACTTGTACGGTGAGCGCTCACAACATTTAAACCCCAACAATAAACGCATTACATAAAAGTGTTGTTATTTAACAAATAAAAGCATATAATAGTTGCTATGGTGAGGCTTTCTGTAAGGAGAAGGTTTATTGAACATTTATGGAAGGAAACTCTGGTGTCAGCGCTTTGTAACAGTCAGAGGTAAAGTTCAAGTTCAAGTTCAAGTAGGTTTTTATTGTCATTCCTCCATATACCTCGTATACATTGAAATGAAATGTCGT
>JAOUQW010000038.1:1957154-1973801 GCA_028565825.1 Olivaichthys viedmensis | reverse complement strand
GAGCAAAATTTTACAATACTTTTGAGACCACACACTGCATATTTGTCAAACTTACTGTACATTTTAGTAAAACAGAAGGATTACACATTCATTAAACATACAATCATCACCCAAACATCACAATACATGAAAAAGGATGTTATGAGTGTCTCGTAAAGTTTCCAGATCCAGATGTGCAAAGGAAGGTGTCTTTTGGGTTATTCTATCTGAGTCCAATGTTCCTTAATCCAAATTAATTAGTGAGCCAGACCCTGCACAGGAAACATGACCTGGCTGAGCGACCTGGCTGGAAGGCCTGACACTTTAGTGGTTTACAACTAGGTAGAGAGTGGAATTTGTCTAAACAGGAAGGGTCTCAGATTGGGGTTGTCTGGTATCAGACAGACACTTTTAGTAAACTTTAAGATTTTTGGGGGGCCTCTGGTGTTGGGCGGACCACTTCATAGGTGAAAGGTCTTGAAGATTTACTCTGTGGCTCCAGCATTCTGTCTGAGCTGACTGTTGGAGGTCATAAATACCCGGGTTCCAAGCCATTCTAGGCTTTGCTGGTGAAGTTCTTACAGATATAGTAAAAATTTCAGCATAGTACACAAAGTTTCCAGCGACATAGGACGTTTCAGACAAGCAAGCAAAGTGCTTCTGAGGCTGTAGGAGGTAAAACCTAAACAAAAGTTTCAAGTTTTTTTCCATTTCATTTTGGCTGTGTAGCAGTGGTGCGCCTGTGCGGTGTGCATTTGCATACCCATGAGCCCCCAAGACTGCTTGTTATTTGTATGGAAGTATTCCCTGTTCTGTTGGGATGAGTGTTCAGTGAAAAAGGGGGAATTTGTTGTCCGTGTTGGTCTGTGTGAAACTAGCACATTGTGGCTTACCACCAAGCTATGTGTTGTGCTGTAAGAGGGTGTTTGCCAAATAAAGAGCATTTTCCTGATTTTAAAATGCTTCCTGATCATGCCTCCGATGTCACACTGGTGTCAGAAGTGGGATGGGTCAAGCCAGCTGAAAGAGATCAAGCAACTCCTGAGAGCGATGGACCGACAGTGACCGGCAAGAGAGGAAAAGGACGGGAAGCAGAGAGTGCAGGACCTGGGTACCAAGCGTTACACCAGCCCAGCTTTCTGAGATGGGGCTAGCCAGCCATGACGGAGGCCAGTCATGGAAGTGGCCGGCCGGCCAAGGGAAGCACTTCACAATGCATCAGCCCTCGACAGCGGCCTAAGGAGCGGAACAGAGCCAGCAGTGCGAGGCAATTGGCTCTTTTATCGAAGGGCAGGACCTATATTTGTGACATATATGATCATTATTATGCTTGCATCATTTTCATACAATGCAGTGCATCAGTAAAGTTTACTAGTGTCATGATGTTTCACTTTGCTGCGTTCCTGGCCTGCTAGATGCAGCGTGAAATTACTATAGAGATCTGCATTCAGTTAAGCTGTTACCTACAGTTCAGTGGAAAAGTTTGCATCCCCCATGGTTTCAGGGTGGAAAAAGGAAAATGTACCTCTATTTTACACTTTATTTACAAAAAAATAGAATTGCAAGATAAAACATGGGTAAATCTTTTTGCCATGACCCTTTTGGTCTCTAGATCTGATTAGAAGAAGGCAACGTATGACATCTGAATTTCAGAAATGTCAGGAAGAAAGACAAAGATTGGTCAAGCAATATGTCAGAAGTAGGACAGATGTGCCAGGAGGAATGGAGAGCGAATATTACAACTGAGAGGATCAAAAAGCTTCTCAGAGAATACGAAAGAGGTTGGAGGCAATTATATAAAGATTTTCATGAAATAAATGTCTTGTTTATATAAATTACATTTCTTTGTCCTTTTTCATTTTGTACTAAGGGGATGCAAACTTTTGCACTCGATGACACACAGAAACACATAGTACAATGTATACACAATATGCATAATAATTCTCATATATGTCTATTCGAGTTGTTTTCATGATTTGAGCTCCTGCCAGTTATCACACTCTGTGTACCTCGGTACTGAACAGACAGGGAGGAGCCAAGACTTATCTATATCATTTATCTTAATTTATCAGTGAAGGCAGAGAGTGGAGAGGAGGGAGAGAGGGACGGGGGGAGGAGAGCGGAGAGGGCGTGATTGCACCCCTGCTGCTCCATTAAGGTGTCATTCCTCAGTTAACATCAGATAAGATCTTCCTCTAAAACACCTGCAGCTATTCCTCCACTTTAGCCAGTTGTCCCTCTCACACACACACTCGCCTCAAGGGACTGACAGATTCCGATGTGAGCGCCCCAGAATCCACTGCTGGCCAGCAGTGATGGAGCACATAACCCAAGACCCAAGCTAAAAAGCCGTCGTTCTCTGCTAACTCTTATGTTTGGGGCGTCTCCAGGATCTTTTACACTTCATATTCCTCACCATGACGATCTGAGCAGATACCAGGGCACAGTGTGTGTGTCTTCCTCTTTTACCTTTATCAGAGTTTCAACTGTCTCCAACAAGGCCACTGTCCCCTTTGGCAGGTCGGGGAGACGGAGACGTCACCGATCATTGACGGATTGAGCAGATCAAGTCTGAACACTTTCTCTGCACCAGGCCCCACATCAGAGCCACTGATTGATGAAACATGGCTAAAAGACAAGGCAAGACTGGCCAAATGAGAACAGAGATCTTTAGCCCTCTGACACACAAGGCAACAGTCTGTCGCTCACATAGACTCTGCATCACCGACCCAGATGACAGGACGGAAAAGAAACATGTTTTTCAAACGTAGACTGAGCCAACATGGACAAGGGTTCAGCCACAGTTTTATTAATGACTGTAGTCCCCCCCCCCACTGCCTGGGGTGTTAATGAGAGACATAGGGTCTAGAGCGAGTGTGAGTTAAACAATAAACATGTCAAGTTTTATCATTTTCACACAGCTGGAAGGTGGGGAGTATGTCAGTTATAAATGTGTGTTAATTAATGTTTGATCAATAGCTATGATTTGCTCAATCTGAACAATTCTTTATTTGCAATAGTGGTTCAGCATCTCAATATTTTTGGTAGTTAACATCAACGTAGACTGAGCCAACATGGACAAGGGTTCAGCCGCAGTTTTATTTATGACTGTAGTCCCTCCCACTGCCAGGGGTTCAAATGCAAAGGCAAAAAGCACCTCATGGGCATCATTTCGTTTCGACTTCTTAGATGCCAAGACATCGATCTTATTGCACATTTCCTTGCTCAATATGTCTAGCGATTTCTAAAATGTACAGCACTGTAGCTAGCTCTGTCTGTGAGGTTTTGCTACGGCCTTGATGAGCACCGTTGTTTTTTGGACGCGAGAGCGCGACAATGATATTTAAACTCAGCAAGTTCTCTAAGATTGTTAAATAGTCTTTAAGGATTGTGAAATTCGCCTGAGAATCTGTACCTTAAACAGGTTAAGTTAAGAGGGCCGCTCAGAGCTTAAGTTAGTGCGTCTTACATGCTTGAAGACTAACATACACTTCAGTATTCCGTACTTCAGTATTCCATACACTTCAGTATTCCGTACACATCTGTATTCTGTATTTCAGTATTCTGTACACTTGAACATGATAATAAAACAATAAAATAATAAATTACACTCGTCATGGATTAAATATAAACTTCATTTAAGAATTCTCTCATAACTTCAAATGTGAGGAAATGTATTAGTATTAATGTAATAGTTTTTAGTATATATACACTAGCGTGCAAAAGTTTGGAATCAATGTTTTCAGTAATATAAACTCCATTTAGTTTCAGATCCATATATAAAATGATTATATTATGATTCTAGTGTTTATGCATTTTAGGTTTCAAATCATTTGTTAAAAGCTGTAAAACAACATGTGTCCAGAATGATGACTCCAAAATGACTGAAAGTTTTATAGCATCAAGAGTGATGTTAATATAGACATTAATACCCAGAATGCCTCTTTTTTTGGAAAGCGGTGATCAAATATTGAAGTAGAGACTTAAATAATAAACTGGAATTCTCTATGTGTAGTCATTTCTCCTTTATCATTACATTTTTATTATTTCACTTTTCTTAATGACGTTTAAATAACTTTTTCCCAAAATACTTTAAATACCAAACAAAACCTGTAAAAAATACCTTTAGGTGTGTGGTTTATATTAGATATATTAGATCCACTACATTGTAGAAGAGTTTAGTGAATAGAATAATGACTGTTCCTAAAATATGATGGGTGACCCCAAACGTTTGATCGTATATAGCCATTTTTTATGATTTATTGATTGTAGCACAATCTCTGTTTTTGAATGTAACCCTTTCTCATGGTCCTCTGTTAGACTAGCTGGAATTAGACGGCATCCCATAATCAGATAGCTCTCATCACCATGGCAACCTGGAGACCAGTCTGACCTAGCAGCGACTGAGAGGTGACCCTCATTACAGCACACACCATAAATAGACACAGCACACAGTCAATGCTATTAAAAAACACATTCAATACAATCCAAGACACAAACCTAACCTTATCACATGTACAGTAGTATGGACAGCTAATATGAATAACACAGCTATGAGACATTGACTTGACTTGATCGTCCTTTAGCGTGCGAGTGGCTGTGGATGTGTCCGGAGCCAGTACGCTGCTGTAGGTGCTATTGGTCCCTGAGCGTTCCATGTGATTGTGTTCCATGAGACATTAGACTGATGCTCAGTCACATTCTAATGGTCTGAGTGGTTTGGACCTTAAAGGACACTTGGCAGTTCTAATAAAGGCATTTACTTTTACTTGATCCAAAAGCATTTGTATATAATATTGCTGTATTTATTACGACTGTCAATACCTTCATCTTCTTAGCTGTGTTTTTGCATGTGTGTGTGTGTGTGTGTGTGTATGTGTGGTGTCTGTGTATTGTATTACATATGTCTTGAATTACTTTGGTAATTTGTACTTTGGAAAATAAATAGAACACATGCATTCATTCATCCGTTTCTTTTCTTTTTTTTTCATTTTCAATAAGATACCCGTCACAATCTCCCCGCTGCGCACTCCAGATTTATGCGCGCGCCGCAGTTCCCTGCAAGCTGCGCACTTCCGCGTGTGTCGTGTCTTTCATGTGGTCATGTGCTTTTGTTTGTTTTCTCACGTGTCTCAGTTTTTGTTCTGTTCACGCCCCCCGGTTTCCTATTGGTTGTTCATTAATTGATCGCACCTGTTTGCAATTATCCAGTTAATCAGTTTGTGTATAAATACTCGCTGGTTTCAGTTTATCATCGCGAAGTCTTGTCGTGTTTCTATGCCGGCAACGCTGAGCGTTTGTTTATGTTTTTGGAGTTCCTTGTCTACAATTTCTTAGTTCCTGGTTTTCACAGTTATTCCCTTTTGCTTGTTCTGCTTATCTGTTTGTTTTTGACTTCTTGGTTTTGACTCGCGCCTGTGCCCTGATTACCGATATGGATTTGCCTACTCTATGTTTGTCTGCCTGTGTTTTGACCCCTGCTCTGTTTCACGACAATGATATATGGATTGAACCTAATAATAATAAACACGCCCATCACCCGCACTTGCATCCTGCCTCTTCTCCCGTGCTACACACATTACAAAAACAGAGCCCACAGTGTGTGTTTTTCAAAAGCCTTTGGTTGAGTCACAGTCAATGAAATCTTCACTCAGCTATTCAGCTAATGAATATAAATGATCAATTATAAATAAATAACATACTAATAAAGCTATTATTGTTAGTAAGATGATCCAAAAAATGCTAAATAATTTTATTTTTTTAAACTAGGAGAGACCATATGAAGAAGTGCACTCACTCTCCGAACACAGGGTTCAGCTGTTTGGGAATGTAGCGCTCCTTACAGTCCAGCTGCTGCTGTCCTACCTTTACCACCACATAGGGGTCTGCCTTCCCGTTCGGGTCTGCTGGGGCCAAGTTTGTGGCCTTCAAAACAACATCAAAAACATGATTAATCATGAATCATGAACATTTCCACTAAGAGGAAAATGGTAGCATTGAATTAATATTTTTCCAAAAATGTTAACGTTGCTAATTAGGCTAATAGACTTGCTAATGGAAGTTAATGATGCATTCAAATGGAACTTGTGAATTCGTGCTTTCGACATTGGAAGGCGAACATATCCCACCCTCACCGTTCCAGTGGTTAAAGCTGTGAGCACACCATAACTAGGTAACTGGATAATATGTACATCAAGCATAAACTAGCTAATGAGTCTAATGATCGATCTAGCTATCTAGCATAGCCATTAAACCTTTTATACAGGCAATGTAAAGGTGGAATGGCAGCGGAAATAATAATAAAACCATTAGGAATCAACATTTCCTTCAGATGTGTTGGTATATTACTATAACGACTAAAATTACACAATAATTACACTTAGCATTGTCCGTCATATTGAGAAACGTCAACATTGCATCACAACTTGTGAACTCGGTGCTATCAGAAAATTTCAGCTTCCAAAGTGGTGGAAACCACAAGAATGGGCCATTCATATGAAATTTGTCCATAAAAACGTGAATGCATAGCCCCATCTAAAGACAGCATGAAAGGGGGCAGTAAGCATTATGCAAATGAGATCACATTAATCACTCCTCAATAACCTTCATTCATTGTTAGCCATGTTAGCATTTTTGTGTGAAGTCTTCCCTTTATCTTTCCCCTCAGCTGTTTGAATTCTTGTATGGCTCTTATTTGAGAGGAATGTCAAAAGGCTAATCCACACCAAAATTCCAAAGTTGTCAGTTTGCTTTATGATCTTCAGTAAAAATAACCGACAAAACAAATGTACCAGAGATTGCAGGAAAACACTCTAGAGAGTGTTTTCTCGGGCTGTTCACACCAACCCAACATCTAAGTTTGTTAAATCAGCATGGAAGAGGCTTAATACAATGTGAGGTAATACATGTTAAACAATGGTCCTGCTACATGTATTTAACATTTGTGAAATGCATTTACAAAAAACTCGGTCTATATTTATTTGTTACTCAGAATTATGTTACAGTATTTTAATTTATTTAGTCTCATTTTTACCTTTACTACATATACTCTGACAAGGACTTTGATTGGGGCATTTTTGGGGATTCCTTTAGTGATCTGGAAGTCGGCGTCCTCATCTTCAGGTGCAATGGGGTAAATCAGAAACGATCCCTGCAACACACCAAAATAGTATTGGTGAAGGCTGCCATTACACACATGCAGGCTATTAGACTATCTAAACTGAGGCTTCTATCCTACAAAGAATTATGTAACACACAGAGGAGAAATTAAGAGCCTGTTCAAAGCTCATCTTTGCGCGCCATTCACCTTGTATTTGCCCATGGTTCTCTCACTTTCATCCTCCTCCTCATCTTCGAAATTGGACTTGCCTTTGTAGATGGGGAAGGTGTGTAACCAATCCATGAACTGACTGAATTCGTTTTCTAGCTCTGACTTGTAAAGCTGAAGTAAATTGAAAAAAAAGGACATTATAAATGTTTTGGATTTGGATTTAGGTTGGTCTAACAGTTCACATAATTATTGTAAATATCTGTGGAAATAATAATGTACTAAAAAATAGAGACCTTTAAGGTAGCAATATTCTTTCTCTTGGGTTTGGGAGGCTCTATGTCAACAATCACAGCATTCTCCTCCTCTGCTTCTAAAGCAGACATGTTAAAGTTCCCAACCTCTGGTGAAAGAAACATTGAAGGTGCGATTAGTTGTGCTTAGGACACACTGACACTCATGCAAAGAGCTGAGAACCACGAAAAACAAACAGATAAAGATTTCACCACCTCCTTTCACAACTGAAGAAAACATGGCCAAGATACAGAAAGCGGCAAGCAAAGTGATTGGCATACATTTCAATAAAACATCAATAAAATAGGGATCAGTTGTCGAGCTGCACGTGCACTCCTGCTGCCCAATGTGATGCCAGTGCCAGATCCTGAAATACTTCTCCTGCTGTGGCTCGTCTCGCCATCCGGACCTGCCTGACACTTTGACCCTGCCCCTGTTCCTCCTGCTTCTTCATCTGGAGCTTTGGATACTCTATTCATATGGATACCCTAAAGACTCGCACTTCCCAAAAACAGTTTATGACTCACCTTCCTGCTTAAATGGATAATCTCACCTAGATACTGCAGACTTGCATCTCCTACGGACTGCAGCAGTAATCATAAAGTCTATCCTGTGCTCATCCCAGGACTCTTACTTACAATACGGTCATACCAAACATCCTTTCAACACATTAGTACTGTTTGTCTTTTCCCCTGGTGATTTATAATCTCACTATCGGGTGTTACCCAGAAGAGGATGGGTTCCCTTTTGAGTCTGGTTCCTCTCAAGGTTTCTTCCTCATGTCGTCTCAGGGAGTTTTTCCTTGCCACTGTCAAGGCATGCCTTTAGCTTGCTCATTAGGGATCTAGATCTACATCTGGATTTCTGTAAAGCTGCTTTGTGACAATCTCTAATGTTAAAAACGTTATACAAATAAAATTACTTTTAATTGATATACAAGACATCAAACTGAATATCAACCCAAAAATGGGCTAATTTAAGTTTGGCCAGGATGGCCCAATAATGGAAGTCCACAGATGTCTCTGATCAGTTGGTGCTTACTGGGAAACTAGATTTCACCACTCTTCACTACTAGTCTAAAACAAAACAAAAAACCAGTGTGCTCCCATTGCCTGAAAGCAGAAGGGACAATAATGTGTAATGCATAGAGGACCAGACTAATCGACAATATCAGGTGTTAGTCGTTAGGGACAGCAATTAACAGCAAAACACAACATAATATTTAACGGTAGGCTATAACAAGCTTCATAGTCGCTGAATGACAGTACTCACTTTAAACTTTATGGCCATGACATTTACTTTTTAACTAAAAAACTCTGAGTGTCTTATAAACACTGGCCCATCCATAACACTCTGAGATGTACTTTACTCTTTTGAATTACAATGGTAAAGTGTTTTAACATGTGGGATTTATCTGTTTATGGTTAATGACGTTTGACACGTCAAGCTGGGGTAGCCATTTATGGGTAACAGCAAGCTATAATGATTTAGGCATGCAGTTTGGACAAAGGTAATGAGACAGCTATAAATTCTGCTTAGTTATTAGCAACCTCGTAGCTTCAGTGCGAAACTTAAGAAGCAAACATTGGACATCAATCGTCATGGCTGATCAAATAAATTTAGGAAAGTGCAAGGGGTTAAATTGAGATTTAAGAGGTGGGAGAGCCCTACTTCTTTCATGGGTGCCGATAGTTCTCAGCATTGATATCATGGAAATGTGATTTAAAACAAGTTGTTGATGTATCCGTTTCTGCCCTAAGGGCTTGATTTAACTAACTACAATTAGCCAGACCTTAGGTTTTCAGTATTCCTTGGCATTAAAGTAATATATCTTCTGATTCTTTTCTGGCTCGGACACATGATTCAGTAAAGCCTTTAAACCAGAAAAATGAACACATTTTGCTGTAATGATCAAATGTTTATACACACAGTTGACAATTGCCTTGACTGAAGCAACATATTTTCCAGTTTTGAAATGAAAGCATTTCTCTATAAAACACAGTGAAACTGTATGACATCATCATCATCATATACACTATTATAATCCCCATTATGCCATGCTATGATTTACATTTCCATCAAATTAGAGTACTGGAGCTTAGCTCCGCTTGTCGTTCACATAAGCCAAGAGTGGGTAAGCTCAGCTCCATTGAGCTCACTCCAAATTTAACCCCTGGGTAAGGGGATCAGTGTGTAAATAAATTTATTTGGCTAAACTATTGCTTTAAAAGTGCTTGCAAACATTTTTATTTTGTGTAAACTGCACTGTATGGCAAAGCTCCATTATTCGCCGCAGGGAGATCAATCTTAGTAGCTCTATTGATCAACATCCAGATCCAGGAGGTGTCTGTATGGAGTTTAAGGAAAATAAAATGAAGAGGAATTTCAGTTGCTTTTGAGTTAGTGTGTGTATTTGACGCTTTTGCATGATGCAAAAACATTTCTTGACTGCCTGACTCCTTGAGTCTTATTGAAGAAAATGGTCCTCTAAACAGATTATAGCAGCACTGGCAAACCCAATCAGGCCGCTAAATACACACATTTCATTTCAGCGCTCGCTTCAAAACAAATCCCTCAGCGGACTGACATTTATCATTTATTTCCCTCAAGTTCACGCCCACCTTGCCCAAAGACGACTCCTGCGCAGACTCTCCCACAAACGGATAGCTTCTCCGTTCTCAAACGGCTGACCGCAATTCACAACTCCAGCTGCTTCTATTCACTGAACCTTCGCAATCATCAGCATGCAACAGAACGTCACAAGATCACTGAAGCATTTCCCCGACACCGCAGGGGAAATTCACCTCCATGATAAACGATGCTAATCACAGGTGAAGATTATCTCGGCGCGAACGGTATTCAGAAAAATCGGGCTGTTCTGTTCGCTTCGCAAGCGGAAAGTTAAATGCAAGCGTTGCGCACACCACTGACGAAACTGGACCATGTAGGCTGTTGACTGGCCTACTTTTAGGTTTGTAAGCTGGTTAGATAATCAGTATAGCACTCTTAAAGAAATGGTTTGGTGAAAAAATTACCCCAAATGTAGGCGATCAACCAAGACATGGTGCCAATGTAGGTTCAAGTAATGGACATCTGTCTCACCCAATAAACCCATTCCCAAATCTTCATATACTTGCTTCAAATGACATTTTTATCTAAATATATATTTTTCTAAAATAGGAGAGATGGAACGTATTTACAAATGTTAAGGTCGAAGAGGAAACTACATTATCATCTGAAGGTTGAGTTCAAATCTCGGTTCTGCCAAAAACTGCCACTGTTGGGTCCTTGAGCAAGACCCTTAACCTTCAACTGCTTAGCTCAATTGTAAGTCACTTTGGATAAAAGCCTCTGCCAAAAATGTAAATAGTGACATTTTATTCAAGAATATGTTACTTTAAACGGAGATGAATGCACTCAAAACTTGTTTTGAAGACCATAATTTTTTCAATATTAAAGAATAAACTGCTAAAGGTAGTGGTTCACAAAAAATAATAATGGAATCTTGCTTTAGAAACAGTCTGACAAAATTGTATGCTGATGAAATAAAAAGCAGTTCTTGGTAGTGAACTTTTGCCCCCTTTCTGAAACGGTTTACACAGTTTGGTCCGGGACGGTGCAATTTCTGCTGTGATCTAAGGTTATGCCTTGTACCATATCAAATCATGTTTGGCCCGAGTCTGAGCAAACTAAAGCCCTGTACAGGATTTGAAACCTAAAAGCCTGAGTTTAATGATCCCGCTTAACGATGTTATTGAGGGAACTACCGAGAGTGTGTGTGTGTGTGTGTGTGCATTTGGGATTCATCAGGTTCGATGCGCAGCAGATGGCAAACGGTCACATGACCCCATCAGCGCATTCAGTCTGACCTTTTTTCCGAGGCGAGAACAGGTGTGTCACCATATACATTCCACCCTGGAACCCGAGCCTTTGCTAACGTTCGCCAATGCTAACAATTCTCGGCCGACTTTTTCCAATCAGCTTCACCTGCTCGTGTCACACGAGACGGCACATGGGCCGTTGTGGCTCTGAAATCAAATTTAACACGAGGCCTAGCATTTACACGCGTTCTATTTGCAGTAAAATTGTTTAAGCCCTGTGTGCGTGTGGAAACAGCAGAGCGGTTTTTAAGAGCATCAATCAATTAATGTGCTGTAAAGGGGTTAAATCCACTTCTTACTGGCTAGTTTGAAACATGACCCATGACACTGTCACAGTGGGTTTAGCGTAACCAATGCATTAAATAAATGTCTGATGTGTGAGGACTCGAGGAAGGTTTACACGCCTACTCATTTTTAAAGCTGAGGTCTTGCCAGGGCAGTATATATCTCGCCATCAACACACATGTGTGATTTGTGGCCGTGCTTTTACAGATGGAGTAAATGTTGTAAAAAATGTCCCTATGCACTTAGGTAGTAGATATGCATACCTAATAAACTAGCACCTCAGTGTATTAATACTGTAGTGGCACTGACTTCACACTGAGGAGTTCATTTCCTGTAAAATGTAATAGAGTGTGTATGCTTCTAATTTATAAATCATTATTCACACATTAATTTTGTACTTTATGTCTCACTTCATGGCTTTACAGATTACCAGTCTATGTGCAGAGTTTTGACAGTTTGTACCTGCGACTGGTAGAATTTTTTGTATTAGCCACGCCCCGTCAGCAATCTGGAGCCATCCGCTTGGCCCCACCCCTTAAGTAAGGAATAAAACACGACGGGGCATGCAGTTACAGGAAAATAATCAACGACGGGGTGGTGTGATGCGGCCGTTACCACCCCGGAGTTAATAATTTTCCTATGACAGCACGTCCCGAAGTGTTTTATTCCGCTTATACCACAGCAATTTTCCAACGATTACACATTTTTATTTATTTATTTTTTATCCATTTATAGTTAAATTTCAATATTTTTTTATAATAAGTTTTACAATTGTATAGCTGAAAAATTTAAACAGATGAGTCAATGGGACATTCATTACTAAGTGGTGGCCCGAACAGAAAGGGTTAAGCCACTGGTCGACAGTTCCCACTACAAATATTTAAACCCAGTTTGGGTTGTATTCAGTCTGGCAGAACGTTTCTTAAGCGGGGCTACGTTTCAGCCTCGGCTGCCTTCGTTAAGAACGAACGCCCTCGTTGTTTTGCATGTAAATCTGCGAGTTAAGAGCCGGGGAAAATCCCTCACTGAGGATTTGGCCTGTAATACAGGCCACTCTACCACGACTCACTACTTCAGGAGGGAAATAAGAATTAACGGAACAAGCCGAGTGAAAAATTGCTCGATTTTTATGTTGCAAAAATTCTCCCAGTAGGGTGCTGAGGGGCAGTTTTGGTGGAAACTGTTTTTTCTGTCACTCAGTCAGCAGGAAGGTGCAGAAACAGCACGCTTCCGTATGTGGCTATAAATGATGTAAATGAATAAGAGTGACAGAACAAACTCACTCCAGCAAAAACAGTGAACGGTGCGAGAGTTCTGAATAACTTTTGTTAAAAAAAATTATAGGATTTTTATATATTTAAGTTTTAGCAATGTGTGCCTGTGAATGACTCATTCAAATTAGTCAGATTTTTGCCCCTTAATCAATCTATCTATCTGTCTGTCTGTCTGTCTATGCATTTCTAACAGTCTCCGACCTCTTTATTAGAGACTATTTATATCAGAAAGGGTGATGCAAACTTTTGAACTGATATTCGTATATATATATATATCTATATATATATAGATATATATATATTTTTTCCAATTACTATAAGAATATTATTTGACCATTTATGTTACTGGTGATAATGAAGAAACATCTGTGAAACTTAACGTTTTTTTGGTTAAATTAAATTAGTTTTTTTTACTAAGGGTATGCAAACTTTTGCACTCAACTGTATCTATCTAGCTATCCATTTGTCCGTCCATCAACCCATCTGGCAGCACGTTTCCGTTTTCTAAGCAGGGCTGCATTTCAGCCTCTGATTTCTTTGACATCAAATACATACCCGGTCAAAGGTTTTGGCAGCCTCATTCTTTTATCGATTTATTAGCTTATAGCTCATCGAGTTCATTCGTCTTTCCTGATAGCAGCACCAAATACTCATCTGGTGCAAATAATGTACACGTATGTACAGTGTATGTGTTCCATGTCCCTGTAATACAGAGCCACAAAGATCCACTCCTGACAGGACATGCAGTCCTACCCAGCCTACTATGTCTTCTGCCTCCTTAGGTTTCAGTCAATCAGCTCTAGTGAATTATATATGAGGAACAAGCTGTGAAAGCCACCAGAAACCAGAATCGGACGTGCAAGGACACAAATCTCAAAGTCTACAACGGGTGTGAGGGTTTTTTTTGTTTTTTGTTTTTTACAAATCTCTCCATTGCCCTGGTTTGACTCTGTCGTTCCAGGTAACAGGTGGCCTCCGTAATGAAGGGGGGGAATTAAAGCTAGCCACTAATTTAGTGGTTGAAAAACGTTTGGCGAGTTCAGGCCGCCGCAAACAAACACTTTCATTACCCACACTGCCCCGCAGGATGCTCGCCATGCCAGCTTGGATCGCGTTAACGCTCTAAAACTGGAAGGCAATTTCAAGGTCTCTGGGAAATAGCCGTCTCTCTTTCTCTCTCGTTCAGTCACCTGTCGAGTGGTGGCGATTATTCATGCGTGAATGAATCGCCCAGGGCCCGCTGACCCGCTTAGCGCTTTCATCCTTTTATAAGTACCGATCACAAATGGCCAGCGACTAAAATCACACTAGAGTGGAGCGAGGGCAGTGCGTGGAATATTCACTGTGTGTTATGCTAATGCTGCGAGTTTTAATTTATGTTCCACTTGCTCTGTTCCGCTGCCAAAAATACAAATATTATCTAGGGCGGCTGGGATGGATATTTGCCTGTCTGGAGGGGCCATATGCTAATATGCTTGGGTATGGTTTGAAATATTCAGAGACGACGTGGAGTTCTGCGAAAGCTCTCGATCAAATGAAAAAAAGAATGGCCTCACGCCAATCAGGGTGTAAATGGAAAAAGAAAGAATGCGGTGAAAAATGTTGAAGAGCCACGCACTTGATAGATAAAGTGGCATTAAAGGTATGTCAGGTGCAAATGAATGCTCGGGGTCTGAGATTTCAATTCAATCCAGAGGCTATTTTGTAGTGTCATGTTGTTGACTCGAGTGTGAAATGTTTTTTAACAGTGCCAAATGATAATAGGGAGGGGGAAGTTTCATTCATTTGTGTCTGCTTCCAAACTCCTTGAGAAAAGGCTAATTTTCATACTGAAAAAAAAAAAGATTTAGTTGACGCAGACATGCACGAAATAACACATTAAATCCTACTAATGAAAAGTCTTCTGTTCAGTTTAATATAAAGAAGAAAAAAAAAGGAAAGCAAAGCTAATTCAGCCTACAGGAGATCACAATGAACTCTAGGGTGAGGAAAAAAATGAGGATGAGTGAGTTCTTTGCCTGGTTCATTCACAAGTCACCTGTGGATGCCAGCCTGTCACATATTTTAGATTTGCACCTCCATGTCTGGAGCCTCATGTTTCGAGCGCTGGGCTTCTAGCACTTTCTGAGCAATACAACAGAATACATTTACATGTATTGGACGCTTTTGTCCAAATCCAAGCATACAGCTGAACAGTTGAGGGTTAAGAGCCTTGCCAATGGCTCTCTAGGAATCCTGGGATTTGAACTTACAGTCCTGAGATCATTATTTCAGAACCTTAACCACTGAGATACCACTGTATTATACACACAGACCCTATTTAGCCAAACAGTAAAAGCAGGTGAAAGAAAAAAAGAATACACTCTTAGAAGGTTCCATCGAGCACCCTAAAGGGTTTTTCGGCATGTTCCTTTTTGGGGAACTCTTAAAGAGTCTATATAATATAATTTAAAAATAAATAAATAAATAAAAGATTCTATGTAGAACCCTACAACCGGGGGTTGTAAAGTAGAGCCCCTTTAGGAATCTTGAACCTTTTAACCATCCAAAGAACCCTTGTGGAACACTTTTTTAAGAGTGTAGTATTCTAAAAGTTTATTCTAATAAATAATGATTTTCCTGGTGCTAATTTGTGTTACCGACCGAAATCTAGTGCTTAAAATAGATGCAGCTTATTTTGCTTCAATGAAATGCAAATAATTACATTTATTTATTATTTATTTACCCAATTTTCTCCCAATTTCATCATGGCCAGTTCTCACCCACCAGCGAAGTCTCCCCTATTTCGTGACAGCTACCACATATGCTTCTTCCAACACACATAAAACCAGCCACCGCATCATTTAGAACTGAACGGCATAGGGCAGCTGGACATACTTGAAGGAGAGCGCCAACTCCCCAATTTTTATTATTATTATTATTTTTTTTACTACCAACGACTGTTTTTATTTCTTCATTTCTGAAAAACTAATGATTTTGACAAATTGCCTTTTTTTTCTTTTCTTAAAACAAGATTCCATCATTAATTATTATTATTATTATTATTATTTTTTATTTTATTTTTTTACTGCAATTAATATCAACAATAATGCGGGACCATATCAACTGAGTCAATAACAGGTGATAGTCATTGAGAGACAATTAAATGTGCGGTTTTGTATGTTATTATTATAATTATTTTATTATTTTTTGATTTTTTTATTAACAATTATATTCTATGCCCTATTCTGTATGCATGAGCTAACTAATGCTATATCGAGTCTATCTCTCTGAAATTGTCATCTCCAGATCACAATCATGCATTTAAAGGAAAGACAGCCATCCTTTTGTTTGTTTTTTATTTTACTGAGAGTATATAACTACCTGAGTTTTAATGTGATGACACAATTATTCCAGAATAAAGGCTAAACTGCCATTTTTTACCAAAATGTGGCTTTCCAACATGATCTCATGATTTCATGTGTGAGTATTTACATCACGTAATTTTTTTTACAAAATTCCAATTTTTCAGGATCACGAAAAAACACTTTTTTTATAGAAAGTATCATACACAATAAATCCGAAATTGACGATGTGATTTGTCAGCTTTTCATTGGTCATTTAGATGTCAACTGCTGTGGGGTAGATAGAGGTTTTTCCCCACATTCCATATATGAAAAAAAGTTTT
>JAOUQW010000038.1:1942680-1957054 GCA_028565825.1 Olivaichthys viedmensis | reverse complement strand
TGTTACGGAATGTTAGAATGCTTTTACAGTTTTCAGAAACTTCAGTTTTCAGAAAAGGGTTTTCTTTTGCCCATCACAAGTGTTGCATTTTACAATTGATCATTTTAAAGTGTCTGGGCAAAAGAAAACCCTTTTCTGAAAACTGAAGTTTCTGAAGCCTTGAGTTGAATATGAAACAGAATATCGAAGCATATCACCAAATGAAATATGTTTAAATAACTTCTATGAGAAGTTTCATAAAAATACAAAAAATGCGTACTGGGGTATTTGAAAAAGGACACACAAAAGGACTAACAAACATTTTTGGTTAGTAATACTATCATTTATTTATCAGTGCTGGTATCAGCCTCTGTCTTGGTGTTTCAGGCAAGGGATTTCTATTTACCTGCTTGCTAATACACAATAACAGTACACAGGAATTATTAGCTAGTGCCACTCCTACCCCAGAATTTAAAAAAAAAAGGAATTATTGCAAACATATATATTGTTCATAGCGTGAGTGTTCCAAAGGCACCACTGTTGCAGTACCCAAAATCAGGTGTACCAATTACAATAATTCCTAATTGGGGTTTTCAGCATGTTTCATTTTGTAACTTTATAGTGGTCGTGGTCTACAAATATAGATGATAGTAGTAGTTTTTCATTTTGCATTTGTATACTTGATGTATGTATGTGATAAAATGGAGCATCAGTCATCATCAAATTGTAGTAGTATCCATTATTCCATTCACCTTAATTCCAACTGCTGTTTTAATAATGCATCCATTTTAGACATGTATTAATTTTATTGAAAGCAGACAAATGTTGTCATTATTTCAATGACTTGCTCAGTGCCTTATATAAGTTTGTAAGCTACTTGTCATATTTGTCTGACTGAAGTCTGTAGTATTACCTGTCACATTTCTCAATAGGCAACAGTTTATTTGTATAGTTTCGACTACTGTGATGTGTGCCAGAGATGCATTGTGTCAACTTTTTTTATAAGTATGTTGTTTTTACACTAAGACTTTAATTGACATGTATATACAGTATACGATTGAAGATTGGAACAAAGAACCTGATATGCAGCAGTGTTTACATACAAGCCTTCATTTCAATGTGAATGGTAAATTGTGAGCATACTTCATCTTGCTGGTGAAGTGTTGTCTTGTTTCTTATTGTCAGTCTGTTGTAAATGTTTTGTATATTCAAGAAATTGTTTTTGAGTAGTTCTCCAGAATTTTTTTTTTTTCTTTGGAAGGAAATCTACTTTATATTTAAAATACTTATGTAAATTTTGCTCAAAGGTTGTCAGCATTTGAAAGATGACTTTTAAGTTTTGTACAAATTGGTATGTATATGTTTTATATTTTGTTTTTATAAAGACTTGTCAATAATTTTATTAAATAAATTGACTTTATTTATGTTTAAGCGTTTAATATGTAATTCATTATTATGCACCACAATTATTTCTTTCAGAATCAAAAAGAGGCTCAATGGTGGATCCTTAAGTCATACAATAATAATGCACAACCCCACAAAGATTAGAAATTTAAATTTGTTGGTGCCTATAATACACAGACAAACATGATGTAGTATAACATGTACTCCATTGTATGCTTATTTTATTTACTATATTCCCACTTAACAGCAGATACAGGTCAAGTTTCAGCATTTTTTTTAGCCTTTAGCCATGTTACTCACAGGACTCACTTTGAGGTCATGCGCATAATGTGCTTGACCATGTTTCCAATGCCATCAAAGATGTAGTGGTAGTGGTAGTCTGTCTCCCACATGAAGGTGGGTGTGCTCACTACCTTGTTCTTCTCATCTACATAGGCCTCGTGGAAGAAAAAGTTAAGGAAGACCAAAGATTCATGGCGGAGAAAAGAAACATCATGTAGCAAACAAATCAAAATTGGATATGTTGTCATATACCTCCTCTCCTAATCACTTACCATTCATTCAGTCTTGTGGTTAATATAAGAATGAAAAGCCTGCATCTGGAAACCTCTGTTTATTTCCAAATCACTACAAAATCCTGCACTCTCCTATCTTTAAAACAAAAGGCTCCATAATAACCTCTTCATCCCTTCAACACCCACATATTGTTTGTCTTCCTCCCCTTTCTTTTCCCCATCTCTGTTAGGATATGTAACAGAAAAAAGTCTAGTAATAAATTCAGTCCAGAACTAAAACCATGTGATTACCCATGACACTGCAAATGGAAAAGACCACAGAAGTGTTAAGCTGATAGGCAACTACTACCAACTGAGTGATATATTTTTTAGTCACTACTACCACAAACAAATAGTTTGACGAACAGTTATAAATAAATAAATATGCATTTTTCCATGCTGGCTCCATGGACCCCTTAGATAAATAAAAAATACATTAATATATGTAATAAGTAACTTTTTATCTCATTTACAATGTGAAGAGAGCCCTGTTGTATGCATCTTTGTACATGCTGTTCTGGTGGTGGTTTGTGTGTGTGGCTCATTAAAAGCTGTTAATCTGTGCTTGAACACAACCTGTCCTTATGTGGGAAAGAGACTTAGATGAGTCTTGTCTATTTTCTGTGTTTACACCACAGCTTGCAAAGAATCTTAGATTCTCAGGAATAGAAGCTAAATTAACAAACACAGGTGGATGTTCACTGTAGTGACTTATAATCTCACTATCGGGTGTCACCCAGAAGAGGATGGGTTCCCTCTTGAATCTGGTTCCTCTCAAGGTTTCTTCCTCATGTCGTCTCAGGGAGCTTTTCCTTGCCACTGTCGCCTCTGGCTTGCTCTTTAGGGATCTAAATCTACATCCGGATTTCTGTAAAGCTGCTTTGTGACATTGTCTATCGTTAAAAGCGCTATACAAGTAAAATTTAATTGAATTGACTCGCCTATAGTCAAGACAGGTGATAAAAGAGAGGGAGAAAGAGAGAGAAATTTCCTTTCTTTAAGACTTTTTTAAAATATATTTTACGACTTAATAATAATTGATGCTTACGTGACTTTCTAGTCAGGATTTGGATTAATTAAACCAAACCTCACTTTGGCCAGGCTAATTCTCACACTTTCATTTCAGTCCCAACTCTCATCAATAATCAATAATGTGTCGGAGCCTTATTTGCCATCTTAAGATCAGTGATCATAGTACAGTTGGTCCAAAGGTCTGAATTCCTTACCAAGAACTGGTTTTATTTTATTCATTATCAAAAATGAACACAACATTTCCGTGAGGCAATAAGTTGATGCTTACTATTCAACAATACAGTTGAGTGAATACATTCGCATCCCTCATTGTTTCCGGGTGAAAAAGGAAAATGTCCCTCTATTTTTATAACTTATAATGGCAAAGTCATTACAGATACAAATACAAGTCATTACAGAATATTTATATCACATTCAAAAAGGGAAATGCAAACCTTTGAACTGATATCATTTAGTTTTTTTTTTTAATCTATTAATATCTTAACACACAGTCATTTTTGTAACTTAATGAAGGAACTTTCTGTCCGAAGGGATGAGTGTGATTAGCACATTAAGAGCCTGTAACAGATTAGAAGTTAAGCAAACTAAGTTAAGGCCAGCTCACGTTATTGCCAAGTAGCCCAGTAATTACAATAAAAGTATTTTGATTTGATCGTGAATATTAGCTGTTTTGACCGTATAGGGATTATAACTGCTTATGCTGTCCAATAAACTAATAACACACATCTATCCACACAGAAAGAAAGATGATGCAGGTGAAGACGGCCATTGCACCAGCTAGGCGCTACCGATGAAACCATGGCAATCAGCAGTAAACTTGGGTCAGGAATGCCTACTAGTGACCAATGTATAGCCTTTTAGGCTATGCGAGATGAGAAATCTTTCTACCGTATGAACGCATGGTAACATGTATGCTCTTAGACACACAGTGTTAACTGTTGACGTATCTTAGCGACTTAACACCTGATACTTATTCTATTACCAACTCTATGTGTCAGTATCAGGTGTTAGGTGCATTATATGTTACAGTCACTACTGCTTTTCGGATATAAGAACAAGCTTTTTTGACGCAGGGAACAATGATGGAATCTTGTTTGAGAAATATAACCTGGCAGAATTGCATTGTTTTTTTGCAACTAATGAAATAAAAATAAAAACAGTTCTTGCTCATCATTTTAGACTTTTGGTGCGTCAGTCTCATAAGACGGTTTTGATTGACATGTTGGCCTTGAGTCCTGTAACACTCACCTTTCACCACTTCTTCCAATGGATCACCACTTCAAGTAAGGAAGGCTTATAACCTCCAGTTTAGCACCACGTATTGGCTATAGGGCTCACAAAGGATCTATACGAAGGGTAAAAACTTTCATACACACACACACAAACTTATTTTCTCTCTCACTCCCACTTCAGCATGCATTAGTGGGTTATTTACCCAGAACAGCCCAACTGGGCTGTGCTCTCCTGTTTCTACCAATGTCACGGGCCGCTTTTGCCGGGGTCATGGTGACTGGGGCGCTCCGGGGGCCGCTGTTCAGTTCTCCCTCTGCAAAAAGACTCGCTAGATTCAGATTATGTCATCTACGAAAAAAACAAATTCAATTCTGTTCCAATGATATTGATAACGAGATTACATTCCGCTTCTATTGTGTAAGTCAAAAAGTTATTTATTAGTTATTAAAAGCAGAAGGGACTATAACACATATTGCTTAGGACTTACTTAGTCAAACACACAAGACAATTATGTTGGGAACTAACAGGAGCATACTCATTTGAAAGAAATATGCGGCATCATAGACATTTGAACAAATGAAGCAAATGTGCACGTCTGAACATGATATTTAGATATATTTCAATTTCATATGAGGATTCCTCAATTAGGTAAAAAAAAGAAAAAAGGATTTGTCTCAGTTTTCAAGCTACAGTTTGAGCAAAAATGGAACAATTTTACAAATGTAGTCGATCAGCCAAGACATTTTTGGTGTCCACAGTTTGCTTTCATTTACTTTTCATTTCCTGAAGAAAAAAAAAAGCTTGGCCAAAAAATGAAATGTACACAATTAAACAATGTACACAATACATGACACACTGTTATCCATAAAAACAGACAAAGGACATCAAAAAACAGTCATGACGGCCATCTTGAAGCCGAAATCACTTTTAGTTTGGTATCACTCCATATAAGACTCGGGTCATTTGAAGGCAGAATTGTATGTTTTGGATTCTAATATAGTTTCATATGGTATTATTTGTGTGTGACAATTTAGGCATGCAGTTTGCTAAACTAC
This sequence comes from Olivaichthys viedmensis, assembly GCA_028565825.1. Classification (NCBI taxonomy): domain Eukaryota; kingdom Metazoa; phylum Chordata; class Actinopteri; order Siluriformes; family Diplomystidae; genus Olivaichthys; species Olivaichthys viedmensis. Next base: position 1,951,797 of record JAOUQW010000038.1, on the reverse strand, counting down.
GCTAAACTGGAGGTTATAAGCCTTCTTTACTCGTTAGCTGCCTCATAGCTCCAGTGCAAAAATAAAGAACTAAACAAAACTTTCAGACACCAAACATGCCTTGGCTGATTGACTATAAGGGGAATTGATAAGGATAAAATTGTGTACATTTCATTTTTTGGCCAAGCTTTTTATTTTCTTCAGGAAATGAAAAGTCTTTGGGCCAATAAGCTCCTAAGATCTGAGCATCTTACTATTTATCAGCAGTGGCAGTGTGGTCTAGAATGGGTTCTTCTCTAGAATGCTGCACTTAATGTTACATAAGGCTTAAGGTCAATGGTCATAGCAGACAAGAAGAGAAAAAAGTACATAATACAGCGGGAGAAAGTGGCACGATACACAACAGCTTCCTGGCACAAAGACCAATCGAATCATCGGGTTAGTACAGTTTAAGATCTCAGAGCACAAAATCAGGAGTGAATCACATTTGATAAAAGAGGAAAGTGAAACTGATTGAGAGGCACGTTGAGGGAAGACAAAAAAGCGTGAAAGAATGTAGTTTTTAAAGCACATTCTCAAAAAGAGACAGATGCAGTTCAAGAAACATGCTTCACACACAGAACACTTATTTTATCAGTCTTTATTCAAAGGGGATTAGTCATACAATGCAAACTAAACAAAGTAAGGCTGTGGGAATACACTGGTATGGTGGTGTACTCAATTTGATGCCCATAAATCATCCATCCCCCTTTTCCATCCCATCGGGATTTACGTCATTATGCAACGTCACAACAATTTAATCCACATTTGAGATTTACACAGCATGTTGCCATGCACGAATCAGGATTTCTTCGCGTCAAATCGATAAAGTGAGGATTCATGTAAAGCATAGCATTGGTTATGTAGAAATCAGGGTTGCCAAACTGTGGCTAAATTACGTCTAAACCAAGTTATACCCATCAGCACAAGGTTATTTGTTTCCAGACAAATAGGATTAAGGATTTTACAACTTTGGAGACACTGAAAGATCTGACAACCCTGATAGAAATGCACCCTTTTCATCTGTAATGCAGCGTTTAATGGTGCAGCGTGCAGCAGTTCCAACCCTCAGAAAAGGCAAAGCGAATATATCTACTGTAGCTACACCAAGACCTGTAGATTTTCTTTAACAAGAAAAAAACAGGCATAATAACCAGCGTTAACCAGTGAAAAATGTACAGAGGAAATGTTAATGTTATACATGATACAGATAATGTCACAAAAAAACCCCGTCCCTTTAAGTATGGTCCAAGATTTTGAAAACGGCTAAACAGAAAACACCTATAAGGTTGGAAATCTCTAGGACATCTCCTGATAAGATTTCGATTTCAAAATTATGGGGTTTATAAATTATTCGATTATGTAGGGCTGGCCCGAATATTTCAGTATTCGTTTGTTAGGTTGGTATTCGTTTGTCTATTTAGTATTCGGAAGTTTTATCTTTTTGAAGCCACAAAAAATGTAGATAAGAAAAATGCTCAGTGCAAATTCTGTGGTAAGAGCAACTTTTTTATTATTATTATATTGCGCTGTCGGACGCAGAATAAAATATTTGAATCCTTGCCAGGGTTACATGTCATTTATTGGCATCCTTTTTGAAAAAGTGAAGTCGTAATCAGATACGGTGATCCAGAAAGCCGTGATAACAGCGATCATAACAGCCATGCATTTCCTTATACTGTTTCAGCCCTAAAGCCAAACACGTTTACTATTTATGAAATGCACATATGATACCGGTTCCCTGTGGATCAGAATTCACTGCAGAAACACTGCATGCTTACTCTAATAGTGTATGAATATATTTGGACTGACGCTGGAGCGCTAGTGGGACGCTGCAGCTATTCTCAGCTTGATTTGAATGAAACAACGAGTAAAAAGCGATCAACAGGTGTGTGTTCCGGAGCGCTCAATAGTCTGTCTGGGGCTGGAGGGGACCGAGGAACAGCTGGATCTCAAGACGATGGATTTGTTTTTCGTCGGGTTGTTTGGGCGTGGTGTTTTCCATTTCCTGGAAATTGGCAGAGATCTAATGGAAAGAAAAGGTTGATTTGGGTGCCAATTGTGACAGAGTGAGACTATAAATACAGACGCGTGATTAGGAGATTAGGCGACAGATCGCCATCATTCAGTCTCTCCATTTGTCTTGTTTGGCCTCTTACATCCATGGCTGACCAAAGCTCAGCTAAAGTGGAACACCTGGTTAGATTGTAGGTGCTGATTCCTCATTATAGTAATGTGCTTTTAAGGATTTTTCCTCAAATACTCGATTGTGTTTAGTTTGTGCAAGCATTGCATAAGGTCTGTTTGTAATACAGCAGTAGCCATAGTATTAATAAGAAATAATAGTCATGCAAATCAGCAAATAATGATCATACATCTATAATCACAAAATCTCCCAGAGTTATTTGGTTTCTAGTAAAAAAAGAAGAAGAAAAATAAAGCTACTTTTATTAGAATTATGAGCTATCGATTCCCCTTCTGCTACGGAAACATGAGTGTCTCAACGTCAATCATTCAGTCTTACCATCGCAATATTATTCTCTTCGAAAAGTCCTATCGATCATCAGATCATCGATTCAACTAACATTAGCTCAAACAGAAGTTTCACTGCAAGCCAGACAAAGAAACAGAAAATCAATAGTCAAAACCATCACTTCCAGCTAGAATGGAGTGAAGAACACTTCATTTTCACATCACAAGTTGCAGCACGGTTAATTTTTCACCAGTATTCTAGCAGGATCAGAGGAATGGAGAACGAAGGTGCGTCTTTATAAGAAGTCGCGAGGAGATTGGTCATTTTTTGTTCGGCTATATTTGAAAAAATAGCTTTAAAAAAAAAAAAAACATTTTATTGAAAAAGTATTCTGGCTTTGGCCAGCATAGCAGACATGATTGTTCCATTTGTGTCCCACGAGTGACCTAATGTACATAATATAGCATAACAGTCTTGAAGATTAGTCTAAGGTTGCTCTATCTAGCAGTTCTTAAACATTTTGCACAACATCGGATCTGTGTATTTTTGCTTGCCAAATTTTTCCAACCAAAATACAGATGTTTATGCGGTTCAGTATTTATGCTTGATAAAACGCTTGCTTAAAGAATAAAGCGATGCATAGCGGCGGATTTAAATATTCCGACTGGCACGCTGAGCACCACTTGTTGCCTTGGGTAATTGTGTAAATTGGCATGCATTGGCGGTGATTGACTGCGGTTGCAGTTGGCACGAGCAGCAGGCCCCCGCTGATTCCAGCTGTCAACAGTGTCTATTAACCATGATAAATCACTTTCCTTCTTCTGAATCCAATCAAAAAGCCCTCGGGAGAACCGCGGGCCGGTCAGCTCGGACTAAATTATTTTTTCAGGCAGCGCGGAGTCGATGCCAGAACCGAGGGCATGCCTGACACATCTGTGCACGCCGTTCTGTTATAGTACTGCAGCTGGAAGAGCGCAGAGTGAAGCAAAGGGAACGTTTCAAACCCTCGCAACGACGTTAACACCTCATAAAGCAGTCTGTTCTCACTGTTTTTAAAGGCCACAGAGACAGAAACAGAAGCTTCAACGCGGGCAATGATTCGATCAGAACAAATGAAGTGCAAAATGGCGTTTGAGCAAACAGTTGTGCAAACTTTTCATCTTGTTCTTGGCCCACACAGACATTCGCACACAAATGACAGCTTTTTCCAAATCAGCGAGGTTTCGATGGCATTGTAATCGAAGGGGAATTGTTCCATTACTCTGAGGCTTGGCTTGGCTCAGCTTTTGCACTCCAGAGGATGGTAATAAAGCGGCATGAATAAATGATGAGGAGGAGCGGGCACGGCTGTAACGCAAACTTTAACAAATTGCAGCCTGCACAGTTTTGTTTCAAGCCCCAAACTTTTGGAATTTGGCTGTGCTTTGTCTTTAAATTCTGTCAGATGACTGTCAGATAGGGGTGGAAATCCATAGGGGACCTCACAATGCAAAAAAGATGCATTTTCGGTGGTCGTAAATTTGAAAAGATGGGTTTTTAAATATACCCCTGTTAGTGTGGTCGAGGCCTTAGGTTTTAGGTGTAGCAACTCCACTGTTTCACACACATTAGGCTATACCCGGTCAGCCGTCAATATACTTCTAGGAAGTGGGTTTAGTCAATCAGTCAGCAGCCAGTCTGAGCAAAAATGCTTCCCATTTGGCGAAAAAGAACAAACCGCATACAGCATCTGTCTCCAAACTTGTAAACCGTGGCTGTGCAATCATAACGCCTCATAACCTTCCCTTTTCATCTCAGTATGTGGCCCGCTAAGGTTGCTGGTCAAGGTCAATGTGTATCCATCTTCCACTTGCCTCTTCACACTCTTTAACTTGCCACATGTCCCCATCAAAGAGCTTTCTTTTCGCTCTGCCTTTCTAGCGCACAAGCGTTTGACCTCCAAACTCTAGCCAACAGATGGTGTGTTTGGGCGTGTAGGGAGCCGTGGGGCGGGAAGCCTCAGGTTTTTACAGCTAAAGGACGAGCTCTAATGTTGCAGGAGGCCTCATTAACACTGCACTGCGCCGTGTTAACATCCCTGGAGGAGCGCCTAAATGCTCCACGGCGGCCCTAAACTTCCCACGCACTTCATCAATAGAGCCGAGCCGATAACAAGCTCTGCGTGAGTAGCGGTTGGGCCGTTTCGTTTTCCTAGCCTAATGATGTGTGACCCGGCGCTCCATTTCCCCCCACTTTTCCACACTGACATCTTTTAAAGACACAGAAACTCCCGACATTTCCCCTCTGGCTCGAGAACACTGCGCCTCATGATGCAACACTATACCTGTGCCTGAGCATTACCAACAGAGGGATAATCCCTTGATCCACTTCAACAGAAGAGCTTTGGGGAGAGCACGAGAAAGAGAGAGAGCGAGAGGCTGAAATCAATAATTTCTTGTACGCACAGTCTGAAGTTTCTATTTTAACATAGCGCTGTATTGATTTGCTTTCGTAGGAGATTTCTCTCCGAGCTGCAGCCAGCTCCAGGAGGACAGCGGGCCCGTTTAAAAGAACAAAAAAGTCAGAAACGGAGAGAAGGGAGCTGGAAAAAACGATAGCTCCGATAGCGCCTCTCTTGACATCGGCTAACAGGGCTAACGGGGATAAGAGGCCTGGGGTAGTATACAACACAACAGAGGCTTTGTGCTAAAATGAATGACACATCCCCAGGCTAGCGCCATGCTACACTGAGCTGCTGTTGTGGAAGTAAAAAAGATTCGACTTTAAAGGGCGAGCTGGTTAGCAAGAGTCTGCCTTTGAACACTGTAGGCTCCATCTTATCGGCTCTAGTGATGCAAGTCATGAAGGGAGCAAAGCTGAAAGAAGGCTGGGGGAACAAGAGGTTCCTGTGCAGGGACGATAAATGAGAAAATAGAGAGCACTTTTGGTTTTTGCTTTAAGTAACGAGCCTCAGATATTGCTTTTACGTCTTGTCCATATTAGCCACGGTATCACCATGTTAAGTGGATTTCGGACGGAGCCCCAAGATGACGTACCCAAAAGGGTGTCAGCTATACACACAGAGTCATGGAAAGACTGGACCACATACTCACAGCGTCATAATTTCTTTTTTTTTAATTGGTTTCATATCATATCTCTCTTTAATGCTATGTAAGCATTTCCACCTCAACCAAGCATCAGATCTTTTTTGGGGATATTTAGCTGTTTACTCATACTTCTATTCCAGTATTCTTTTTATGCAAATTTCAAATTTGCCCAGAAACCGGTGAATGGAAACCCCATCTTTACATGACCGGTGATTCAATACTGCAATATTCTGTTAAAAACTTGCAACCTTATACCAAATAAAGTGTCCAGAGCCCAGTTTACCTGAGACACATCAAATTAGATCAACTTAACTATTAGAGAAGTGACACTCACTATACCATATAATATTAACGGCCGCATTTACTACTTTTGGAAAACTCAAACCTGCATATTTAGGGCAGTATGAATCAGCAGGCAGTGAAATATATGTCTCCTTCTCTACATCAGCTGAAATCAGGGACCACCAATCAGAGCCGGTTCTTTAACATTTACATTAAGGCTTGGCTTCCATGAAGTAATGTTAAGGACACTGACATGTATTAAATGATGTTTGTTTAAATGTTAAGTACATAAAGAACACCTGCATTAACCAATGTATATTAAATTCAGGAATAATAAGCCCATATAAATTAACATAAATTTAATTACATCAGCTGAATTAGTATCACTGATAAATTCCTCCAATTAATAAAGGCATTCGTTCTTATTTTTTAGTCATTGATGGAATAAACGTTCATTATTCAGTTAAGATCAATTAATGCAAGTGTTAATTACTCTGTTTACCTTACTTATGGTGTATTAATTCTAAGGTTCATGGTTCACTAATGTTGACTAATACCAAAAATAATATTAGTTATGTAAAGCGTCACTGTTTTTTTTTTTAGAAAGATTGTTTGATTGACAGGTATGGTTTTCCCTCCCTTTTATTACTCCAGCACTAGTCACCGATATTTTGGCCAGCAACCCTTCTGTCTGTTTTAAAAGTCCTAAATGTTCTGATAAAAATCCACTTTCCTTTAATGAACGCCACATACATTACTGCATGCACATGAATCGCCAGGTTCACTTCCCCAAAAGTTCACAATCTGCAAGAAATGTTGTCTGTTTGCTTGGTTTTGAGACATGAGCTGAAACCTGTTGAGAGAAGCTCTGAGTCTGGAGGTGATTAGTGCTGCTCTGCTCTAGCGTGACATCCTGACAGCCTCTTAGCGCCGCGTCACTTTTGGGATGCGCTGCAGAGCCATGTGTCTCACCTGGAAGGTTGCCACTACAGATGTTTTAGCGCACACATGTACCCCCAAGGTTGACACCATACACACACAGTGACAGAGTAAATGCTATGCTTCTGTTTCTCTGGGAAAGACTGCTCCTTACCTCACACACACACTTTATGATGAGAGCCAGAGACTATGAAGGTATATGGTGATAGGGAAATCTGAAATATACCTTGAAAGTTATGCTACACCAGTATAGATGATGACATCACAGAAAAGGTACAGTGTGCATCAAGAAATGTGCTACGGCATTTGAAAAATTGGCTCCAATATTTAAGAAACATAACGTTCACATAAATCTTCGCTGGTGCTAGATTTAGGGATGCACCAGTTAATCGACAAAATAAAACACGTCAATTATGAAGTTTTACTGTTGACACAGTGTTTATTTAAACATAAATGTAAACCTATAATGTAAAACTGCATATCTATTTTGTCGGGCAGAATGCAATAGGCTACGCTACAGGAAGTAATGACACACACACACGCACGCACAACTGGAAAGATTTAGTTGGTGTCTATGGCTGAAAAAAATGACGAAAAAATAAGAGAAACTGAGTAAAATGTTGGGTTATATTTGACATTTTTTGTGAATCTGTGCTGCTTCTCAGGAGTTAGCGCTAATCTAGTACTTGGCACTAACAGAGCAGTTGGCAAACAAGCTAACTTATGTTATGTTTTAACTAATCCTAAAGCCTAAAAAAAAAAAAAAGTTGTTCCACATTCATTTGCCTCATTTAACTATTGTAATGATGAAATTAAATGTTGTATTTCGAGCTCTGTAGCTCTGCCTCGCTACGTTCATTGCTAATGTTGATTTTTAAGGCAAAATAAATATGACTTGGGTAAAGCCTTAAATTTCAAGCTTCTTGTGGCTTCAACTAATGGATACATCAATGGCAAAGAGAACGGTAAGTTGCAGCTCCAGTTAGCTTTGATGTTTCTTTCCTTCTCCAGAAAGCTCTTTCCCTGTGTTACGGTCGTGCTTCTGACAAAGCTTCATCTAAAAGTAAACATATTGCTATTTTTTTTTTACATTTTATAAAATGGCACCAAACACTGCAATGCTGGCTTGTATGGTTATTTTTATTTTTATTCTGTCAGATTTGAACAAAACTGTGTGACGCTGCTGATACTGAGAAAGAATAAGAATGAGAAAGTGGCATTTCCTTAAAAGGTAAAAGTAGCCATATGTTCATTATTCCATAAAGCATTGACAGAACTACGACCATGATGCGATTTTAGCAATTTCTGGAGATTCTGAGAACTGCCAAAATTATACGGTGGCTCATCTTTATTCATAGTTGTGATCCCACAGATTGTTTGATGTCCTCGTCCTTTTCTGAGCACTACCCCATAATTTAGGCAATTTCAGCCCAACCAACTCAGCAGACTGGCTATTACACTTTGTGTCACATTCTCTTCCCAGCCCCACTTTTCTCATAGGCCTCGTGGGCAGTAAGTGACAAGTGGCTGACGGTACCGATGACTCTATTCCACGAACTCAACGATTCAACACCGTGGATCTCCTGACAATAACTATCATTGTTTTTTTGTTTTTTTTAAGGGTACATTTTCGTTCAAACTGAATCATGGCCTTTTTTCAGGTTTTTTTATGCTTTCCTTTGGCTGGATTGTGGATTGTTTCACGACCGAACCCGCCCTGCGATTCCTCGGCTTTTCCGGTTGGCCGGTTTTGGAAGAGCGCGTGATTGAAATGGCCGCGTGTGAAATGCGGAGGTACGTGTGTGTGTGTGTGTGCACCCAAGGGAGAGGTAATGTGAGAGTGAGTGGTGTACTGTGCTTTTCAAGCTCTCCTGCTCTCTGCAGCTAATGGTGTGGCGGTAATACAGAGTCAACTCGTATCATAAAAGTGAGCGGGAGAGAGAGATAGAGAAATGGGTTCTAACTGTCTCATGCATGGATCAGTGCTTCACAAGACACAGCAAACTATCTGTGAAGAAGGAGGAACTTTTTTTTTTTAAATCTTTTTTTAATTATTTTTATCAAACGCTAAGCCTAACAAATGGTTACTTGTCATAAGTGCCTTCCCAAATTGTGTAACTTTGCTATTTCCTCTTCAATTGTTCGTCCAAATTCCAAAAACAGCCCTGTAAATGGGTCTTTCCCTGATATTACCAACACATTTTCATGCCCTCTCCCCGCCTCGGCTGCTCCGACCACATCACTGTTATGCTAATTCCAGCATACAGACCACTGCTCAAACGTGCCAAACCGGTTCTGAAGCAGGTGAGAACCTGGCCT
>JAOUQW010000038.1:1908499-1926699 GCA_028565825.1 Olivaichthys viedmensis | reverse complement strand
GTCATTCAGCTAATAGCAGACTGGTTGTGTTCTCTGATGTATTAATGAACAGTTAACTTCCACGTTTCCTCAGCCTGTGTATTTATGAAGGCTTCTTTGATCCCTGAGAACAGAATATTAAATGCGTTTGATATATTCTGTTCTTGCGGTTTTCATTTTAGCCACACATAAGACAGTGGTACGTGTAAGGGCCTTTGATGTTTTTAGCGCTCAGCTCTTCTTCAAAGGTCTGAAGGACCGTCTCCTTTAGTGTTGGGTCACTTTTCGTCGTCCAGCAGTTCTGGTGCGGAGGGAAGTAGGCTGAAATGGTGCCTGATATTGCATTATTGGCTTCTGCAGGGTGAAATAAGAAAACAGTCAGGTCTGGAATTCTTCTGTTGTATAAAATCTGTAGAAACTAAGCGGTTATGGTGCCTAAAATGCAAAACATTTCACTTTAATGTAGCGTATCAAACTACTTTGGGAAAAAAAAAGAACAATAATGACAATTATTGCACGTAAAACTACTTCAAACCAACATTAAATCCACTTAATTAGAAAAGTTGTGTTAGTTGTCGTGCATGTGCGCACAACTGCAAAAGTCAGACTGATTTTTAAAGGACCGTCGTCCGTTCAAAAAGTTCACCGGACAGAATGTACTCTGGCACAACCATTTGTCAGCCAATAGGAGACCGTCTGGGTGGGGCTTCAGTCATTCATATTGATGTTGAGCAAGATGGAGAGGAAACTAATAGTAGCTGTCAGCTCAAATTCACAGCTGTGCAATTCAGCTCCCCAAATCTACAAGGACGGTTCACGGCGAGTCTCGGCCTGGCACTGTTGGTGTGTGCACAGAAATTCATATACTTTGCCTTAAGGAGGGCGATTACTAGGGTGTCTGTGTGGTATTCATTTGTCTAAAATTACGTTTTGCAAATTATAGACTTTAAGTATTAAATTGTCTTAAATTGAAATGATCATGGTCTTGGATTAGATTATTATTAATTCTTAATTTTTTTCCCCTGATGTGATTCTGAATCTGTGAATCAATGCCCAAAGCCATATGCTGCTATTTGCTGTTTACTTGAAATTACATGTTTTGATATTTAATTGAAAATTGGTTGCAGCCACTATTGTTGTTTTCAAAATGATTCTTAGTAGGCTAGCCGAGATTGTATGGCAGTTGTTATACAATGCCCTCCAAAAAAATAAAAAAATGTTGGCAACATGGGGGGTCTGAAATCATGCACAAGACGCAGGAGGCAAGCTATAGGATTGTGTGTGTGTGTGTGTGTGTTAATATTTTAAACGGCACTTTTCTTGATGATGGAAATTGTGTTGGTAGACACAGAATGGAGTTGACCAGAGAGAAGCTTCCACTCACTGTTACAGACGGCCAGCCTGTTGCCTCCCACGTACTGGGTTGTCCACATGTGGGCAGTGTCGGCGCTGCATTCCTCATACAGCCTCGATCTCCTCATGAAGGCGAAGTCAAAGCCCTGGAGTGAAGAACGCAGTAAGACTGAGACATGTTCTACACTGCAAAGGTGGCCTTTTTTAAACAAAGTTTGTTTGTTTGTTTGTTTGTTTGCTTATTTATTTAAATTTCGGAAACGTTGCGAGGCAAGGAGGAGCAAGAGAAAAATCAAAGCATGAGAGCCAGAATCTTTTTTTTAATAAATTTGAAATGTAACATTAAGTAAAGCCTTTCCAATCACACATGAATGAATAAATATTTAAATGAGCGAGTGTAATAAGATAATCCATTTGTGAGCTGCTTTGCAGTTTCGTGTGTGCAGCATTTGATCTAAAGGGCACCGTATTCACATTGTATGTTTTTCAGTACATAACATGAAATCCTGTTGTGGGTTTTGAAAATGGGTGAAGAGAGAATAGTAATAGTTTGAGATCCTTCAAGATACCTAAGTTTCTACTGCCTGATCTACATGTGAGAAAAAAATATTACTATAATTCTGATCTTCTCTTTGTCTAAAAGGCAATATCACTAGTGATTGTGACTATAATCAACAAGGTGGCATATTTCAATTGATTTTTACATGTTGACATGCATACTTTTTTTTTTTTTATGTCTACTTTTATCCACAAGGGGGTGCTTTTGTCCTGCTGTGTTGATTTCCTCTTTTTTTAGTGTCCTATTTGTAAAGGTCATTGTAAAGCACATCATAGTCAGTATTTTATTTGTTGTACCTCATTGCACATTGGTTTACAGTAGCGCTTCTCCTTGACGGACACACACGCTATCCCTCCTTTACTGTGAACCGCTGGAGCCGGACACTTCTTAAGGGTAGCATTGCTATACACTGCAAATAAGAGGAGACCTCGTAATTGCTCAGAGGAAATTTGAAATGGCATAATGTCCCCAGCATGCATTCTTATTTACTTGTTTTTTTATATTTCTTAAAAATGTCCGTTAGGTTGTTCAGTATAGCTGTTTTTTGACTGTCTGTCCATTGGGTAGCAAGTGACTCGATACACTCATTCAAGATCTGTTTTTGGAAAGAGAGAGAGAGAGAAAAAAAAGAAGCAAGATAAAGACAATTTTGGCATTCGTGTTTTTATACGTATTTGCCGATAATTGGTTAGGGGCAAGATTTCATAAAAAGTATCGTCACTAGCGTTACAACTATCTAAGCTAAAAAGCCTAGAAGGGTGAATGTTACTTAACCGCATTAGAAGTAAAGACCGACGTTTCCGATGATTCATTTCCAAATAATTGACTTACCAATCAATACAGTTATTTTTCGATAAAAGGTTAGGCAGTTATTGTGATATGAATTTTTACTGGCACACGCCTAGTGTTTTCTAAATTCTTAACACGAAGCATACTGCAGCATGTCTGTAAGAGTGACCTGTTAACTGTTTCATAGGTCTTTTAAAAGTCTCCGAGATTATATCCGGATCGGGATTACCCACATTAAGACCCTGTGAAAATATACAGTAATCATACAAAACACATGTAATTGGTGTACAAAGGAAATACATTGCTTATTAGTTAGAATTAAACCGTCTAAACAGCCGTTGACTGGCAACCTTCCTTTTGAGTTCAAGGAAATTAAAAACGCGAACCAACATTGCGGTTTCCGATGCTGTAACCATGCTTTGCGTAGAATAACTGGAAACCAGTAACAGCACGGGTAACTGGTCCTTAAGTGTTGTGAACTGATTTGCATATTATGTTTGATACAGCACTCGTATTCTAATCTGGCTACACTTGCCTACAAGTGTAAATGCATGTGGTTAAAATCTCATCTTGATCCAAGACGCATGAAACGACCAGGTGTAACTGGGGTCTTCAAAAACTTAGCTGGCCAAAGCTGTTAAGATTCAGTTGAAAGACAGTAAGACTCAGTTGATGATCTTTTCTATCTGTTAAAGTAGCAGAAATGGAAAGTCAGCAGTTACCTTCAGCTCCTCCGAGAACTCATCAAAAGACCAGTGAGAAGAGGAGCAGTTGGTTGAATTGGTCTGTGCCTGAACAGCACCTGAAAAGAGCACTTAAGAGCACACACACACGATAACAATCAACCAGTTGTCACAAAGCATTTAAGTGCCTTTGGAAAAAAGGCCTGCTGAAACGAAGCCCTTGTTTTCCATTTCTAGAGAAGTGTTCGGAGTATTCTGTGTGGTGGAGTTCAGTGGCGTTCCTTCACAAGACAGTCATTTAATATTAAAGAGAAATGTACACATTAAACGCAGCCTTGCTAAAATGCAGTGCATGTTATGTAATTGTGAAACGTACCAATAAGCAAGCAAAGCCATTTCAGTTCTACAGTAGACATGTTCACTGCGCTTCCAGGAAATGTCCCAGCTGCCTCGGTTTTGTTTGTTTGCTAGCCCTGTGTGAGCTTTTGCAGGACTTTATATCCACCGTCACACAGTTTATCTTCCCGACCAGATTACGAAATAGGCGAACTCTGACCAAGGAATTTGGGAATCCCGATTTTTCAACAGGAGTCAAGTGCAACCACCCCCAACGAGTGCAAGATACTCTTACTGTGAGTGTAGATGTATCGCATAATTATTTCTTTATGTAGGTTGAAACATAATGGTTCTTTAAAAAAAAAGAATTATCTCCCGAATTGTTCTCCCGAGATGCAAACACACCCACATAGTTTCCTTGCCCAGCATGCAAAGCTTAAGTTTGTGCACAATTTGTAACTTGCTGTAACTCGACTTTAGCTTCGTAATGGAGATTTATTTGAATTAATGACCAAATACTGCAATCGTTTGCAACTATATTTAAGTGTAGTTCGAAGTTCAAAGCATGACTGAGTACGTCTCTGGTTTTCTGACAACAGGTTGTCAGTGTGTGGTGTGTGTTTGTGTGTGTGTGTGTTTATGCATGTGGAGGTGGATGAAGCTCTCTTCAGTCTTGGCTCAGCCTGACAGTGGCAGGTGGGGAGGAACTAACTCTTTTGGCAGGGTTTCTCTCTCTTTTTTTTTGTTGTTTTTTATTTATAAAACATTTTTTCCTCTCTCTCTTTCTTTCTTTTTTTTTGGTCTGTCACTGCAGTGAAAGACATACAGCACCCTGTGGGAGAAACAGCGAAAGTGTAAAACTCTCGCCTGGCTGCCCTGTGTCGCATTAAGACCTCTCCTCCACCCAAAACACATGATTTAGCAAAATAATTTAGGCACGATTGCGTCTGTTGCATAAGAAAAATTTATAATTCAGATTCCTGAAAATAATAGTGTGCAGAAAGCTGGGTTTGTTTGGAGAGAAAAAAAAAATGGGGAGGTAGCAATGGTTAGATGAAAAGGCTGCAGTGATCATCATAAACGGTCATTATGCAAATCAGAGACTCTAACAGTTTAATTATTTGTGTGGCAATGTGTGGCTTCACCTCGTCCAAAAGGACAGTTTAGCTAAAAAATCTTCATTTGTTCCTTCCATTTAACGATGCATCTCAGAATCTCTCAGGAAAACAAGTTTGTTCTGGTTATATAACATCATTTTTCATGCATTTGTCTGAACACCAAGGCTGCGTCTGTTGGAGGCACTTAATCATATAACCTTCAAAAAAAAGTAACCATTCTTTATTTCAGTAGAGCTAGAACAGACTGAGTTTTGAATGAATCTGTGTGCAATGCCGATGTTGGTGGAGGCGGTGGGCTAAACAATACAAACTCTACACTCTAGCTTGTAATTTATTAGGTACAACTACATTGCATCTACATTCATTGGCCAATTTGGATAGGGTAAAGGGGGTATGCCATATTGTGCATAGCAACAGAGGGGGTACAGTCAGTAATTGTAGACCTACAACTTGTTATACCATTCTCGTAGGTATCTGATGAAGTAGCCAATGGCTATAGGTACAAGGTAGGTGCACCTAACAAACTGGGCACTGAGTGGATATATATTTGCTGCATTTCAAAAAGGAAGTTATTGGTTGCTGTTGGAATGTCTATACGTTTTGAAGCCTTTTTTCCACCACTCATGGAGTTGGCTATAAATGATTTGTTCGTCAGAGGCCAGGTCTATTCACAACAAAGGGTGTTCAGAATAGATACTGTCGATAATCAAAGAAGTACAAGCTTTTAAACACAGAAGTCGCAAAAGCCAGTCGCAGGATAAATCTGTCGAGGTCAACAATTTGCACTGAATTCCACAATGAACTGCAAAATCCTGGAGGGAGTGAATGAGCACTGGGGCAGGAAATTCTGCCAAACCACATGCAGTCAGTATACGTACCAAGTAGGTGGTTTATTTTAATAGAAAATCTAAATTTCAAGTCTCAAATAATGCATTGGATTAAATCTTACCGGGACTTGCAATGTTTGAAAGAAAGAAAAAGAGAGAATGAGAGAAAAAAGAATAAGAAAGAAAGAGAAAATGAGGAAGAAGAATGACAGAAAGTAAAAGAGAATGAGATAGAAGGAGAGAATGAATAAATGAATGATTTTGTGCAGTTCCAGCATTATGGATGTGACATTTTAATTCCTGACCGAGTTGCAGTGTCTCATTGCCTGCACAAGCTCAGCATCAGTGTAGAGATCACACGGTTGTGTGATTAACTGTTGTATGAAACAACAAAAAAAGGGTCATTAAGAATAAATGAAGTTGGATAAATATATATTTATGTGGCAATACAATTTTTATTTTTTTTCCCTGTGTTCACAATTAGATTTTTTCCAGGCTTTTTATTTAGTGGCGTAGACATGCAAACTATGCCCTTCAAGAAACGTGGTGCTTTCATACAGAAGCAAGGAGGCCTACTGTATTTTTTCACAAGTCTTCTTGGTTAAAAAACCTGCTACATGCAACACTCTTGTTCAAGTCAGCCTCTATGTTTGCCCTTTTTTTTTCTCCATTGTTAACTTTTAGAAATGATACCGTCTTTATATTTATTACATTCAGCTGCTACGCTGCACAAACAAGCAGCGCTCTTGTCAAAAAGCCTCGCCTGAGTGAATACCAGTTTCTGGGCTAATAAATATTCACACTGCCATGCTACCTAGACATTACTTGTTTCAAATTATGCCTCAAAGGAGAGTTTCCTCAAACAAATTAAATGGTAATAATTAGTTTGCCCTCCAATTACTCCCTTGAGTTTTAGATTATATGTAGCTACAAGCAGCAATCGTGGGGACCAAGCACCATATGGCAGTATGGCTTTGCATTGGATTGGTAAGAGGCAGCTCTCTTTTTGAGGCCAGCTAGGTTTTCATTGGAGTAATATTAATAATGATTGGTTCTATAATTGCTAAAGTAGGGCATGATAAATACATTACTAACCGTTGCGATGCCTGAGTAACATTTTAAAAGCAATCATTTCCAGACCTGGGAAAAGTATAGAAATTGAGAAAACATTTGGAAAAAGTATGGATTGTTTGTTAGACCTAATACATGGCAGAGTTCCATCATATTTATCTTATATAAGTCTTTTTGTGATTGGCATACTGTATACCCCCAAGACATATATTTGCAAGTATTCATTGTAAGGCAGCTTTCACATAATCGCTGAGCTCAGCGATGGGCCTAGCGCAAAATATTGAACTTTAGATGACCCTGTGCATGGGCCTCTTTGTTCCTTTTTCCTTTCTTTCTTTTTTTTTCTTCCCCCCCCCAAACCTTGGCTCAACACTACAAGCAAATCTCTGCATTGCCAACAGGATCACAGTAGTCGTGCTTGTTTGGTAGGTTCTTCCAGGTCTTCTTGTTGTCTCAGCAAAACTTCTACTAAAACTTCTTGAAAGAAGCACTAAAAGGAAGAACAGTGAAGCAATCGAAACATTTCAGAGAAACTATGTTGTGACAAGTCCCTCAGCGTGACTTTTGACCAAAACTTCCTGCTTCTCTGGGAACTTTGGCCCTGATTTATGAAAGGTTTGCGTGTGTAAAACACGTGCAAACTTGAGGCATGCTAAAAAATGTGCTAGCTGATTTACTAACAGGGTCGAAGTGCTATGAGCAAAGTGGCATGTCTTGTCCATTTTGACCGTTTGTCTTCATGAATAAGGGGCGCTTCTACCTAAAAGTCAATGCAAATCGACAAATTTAGCTCCCGCAGTGTGATTTACCGCAGCCACGGCGTGCGCAAATTAATACCATCGACGGGCAGTTTGCAAATTAATTGCATTTTTACATTTGCAGAAGCCCGTTTACGCTATTTGAAGACACAATTTATACATTTACTTATTTTGTTCATGACAATTTATCAAAATTATGCTCTAGTATCTCAAAGTAATCAGAAAGTTCCTCAAAATGACATTTTCACTGCTGTAAAGCTTCTAGGGTCTCTTATTAAATATACACACATGTTCACACCTCTGACGCCAACAGCATTCAAAGATCTTGGGAAAAAACTTTTCATTCATTTCACACATGTGGAAAGTTTCGGTTAACTCTTCTGGGAGTGTCTTTGCGATCCGAACTTGCCAAGGCTATCGAGAGCAAATAGTACACACAAAAACAATTTGCATATCGTTTCCTCTCCTTGCTTTGTGCGTGACCTCATTTAATTATTCCAATTACTCTTTGTAAATCACCGGCAAAACACCCACTAACTACACAATTTATCAGATTGTACACGCAAAAATTTAATACTCTTCATTTGGGATCTTAGTAAATCATTTTTTATTGCAATGTTATTCTCAGGAATACTTGTTTTACTGCATATTTGTTCAGGCCTCACTACCCCATGGCCAATCTTCTATTTGACTCCTTGTAGTGTCAATCTGAATAACATTTGCCTACCGCTGACGGCTGTCCTCGACTTAAAAAGGAAACGGAATGAACTGTTGAATATTTAAACACATTTCTCATTTTTCATTTCTGGGGGTTAACAGACTTTAAAATGCCATAACTTTGGTTCAGCCGTTCTTTAAAAATAAATAAATAAATAAATAAACCTGAGTCCAGGAGAATTTTTAGTGTTTAGAACTTCACATGGGTAACAGTTTTTCCCAGGCTGCCACAAATATACACATGCCTATATTCCTGTTATCCACAGCACATAGGGAGTGGCCCTGGCTAGCTGGAGATTTTAGACCTAGACCACGGTTGCTAGTATCTTTTTAGGTAGCTAACAGCTTTCGCGGCTTTTCCGTTAAACATCACAACATCACCAATGGCGTTTGCACAAACACAGCTTTCTGTTGGGTGGAAAATGCAATAGTTGTTACAGAGGGTGGGCTGTACTACTACTACTACTACTACTACTACATAAATTACCACTTTGTCCATTTGTGTTAGGCTATAAAGATTGTTTACTTCAAGTCGTCATACAATCAGTATTGGTGGAGTATATAGTGGAACAGCGTTTGCCTATAGTTCATACTTTTGTCTTTTTCAGGCGGAGATGGAAAGCACTCCTCAGTGCACTGGTGAATCGGACTGTATGATGCCTGAAGTCGCTGCTCTATACAAGTTGTAAGGTTTATGTGTGAGATCTTTTAAACAAAGTATCTCAATCCGTCTTGTAGAAATGTAATTAGATCTAGCCGTACAAGAGAAAAGGATCAATGCTTTGTGTCTGGCCAGACTGGGAGTTAAAGTCGTGTTTTCCACCGTCTCTGTTGCTCTGTCTTCCTCTGAGTGCAGGTGGCCTGAAAGCACAGCATGCATCGGGTAATATAGCGTAGGAAACGTCGATGATAATGAGAGACCGAAGCGTCCAAGAATAATATTTACAAAGGAGTTCAAGTACAGTTCCAGGAGAGCACTAATCTGAAAAGTTTACTTGTGAAGTCTATAGCTTAATGACAAACACAAGTGGAGAGCCTCCTTTTGCCTCATTTAATGTTTAAACTACGCAAGTATTCTCATGTAGTGCCTACTTTTTCAATATTTCATGCTATAAATGACTCCTTGCCACGTGAACATAAAAGACAATTTTTATTACTTGTTTGGCAATGGTTTATTACCATGTTCACTGCAGTGATCTATTAGGTGCCAACAAATACATGCACACAAAACCCCTGCACTGTATAGCCTTCTGGTATAGGGCAGTCAAGCACAAAAGCAGTGATAATGCAACAAATTCCCATAAATGATCCCCAGCATCCCCCCCATCCCCATACACTGCATTCTGTCTCTAATGGGCATATGAGTTATAGGTTTAATTCCAATCTTTACACTGCTATAAATGAAGCCATTTGAATAAACCACAACGGCTCATAAAAGTGCCAGCCAGGATGGAGAGAATCCTGTTAAAATCTCTTCCCTATTAGATTCTGTCTTCTCTTTATGGCCTAAGATAGAAATGCCCGAGTGATCCGATGTGACAGGAAGAGCATTATAGACACAGCCATGTTTATTTATTTATTTATTTATTTTTATTTTTTAAAATTTTTTCCCTCCCACTCTGTGAAATGAACCTGCAGAATGAGTACCTTTTTTTTTTCTCTCTGTCTCTTCCCCCTCCCTCCCCTTCCCCAGACTCCCTTTTTTTTGTACCTTGATGAGGTTGAGTTTCGCCTGGAGTCTTCCATGATTATTTCATGAATCAAACCAACAAATTGACCAAATTTAGGAATGAAAGCGCTCCGCATGCACAGTAGTGTTACAGAAAGGTGCCTTCTTATTAGTTTTGCTGTTTTTGCCCAAATCATTTTGGATTAGCTTTCTTTTTTCTTCTTCCATACAGCTTGCGTTTTCTTCACACTGCAAAGACTCCTCAAAGCGAGTCAAATTGATTGAAATTCTTTTTCAGCAGGACACTATACTGCGAGCTGATTTATTATTATTATTATTATTATTATTATTATTATTATCAGACCCAGGGTATTTAGAATGGTGGTGTTAACACAACATGGATATCAGCATCCATAGAGTGATTCTTTTGGTTTTCTGAACTACAGCAAATTATTTCAGTAATTACATAAGTGAGTATGTGTTTGTGTGAAAATATGAGAGTTTGTAGAACACTGGAGCAGGCCGATTATAGACCAGGCTGACTCACGTATTGCACGGAAGAACTTCACCACTGGCATCAGTCCAAATTGATGACAATGAGAACACATTTTATTTGTATAGCTTTTTAAAATAACTGAAACACTTACAATAAGTTGGACACATGGACACACGTATAACACAAATGGCCATAAAGAGGCTGTTTTGTCGGAGAGACTGAGATTATGGGTTGGGAATAGAGCGTAAACTCTAATAAACAATTGAGTGATGAGATAGATAGCAGTTATATGATTGTCTAACTGCTGTTCGTTCCAGACTTGACGTACTATTCTGGAGAAGGCACGGTCATTAGGACTACGCTTGGATGGAGAGATGGAGATCAAGTGGGTTCAATTGGGTTGATAAGGGAGGAGTAGATCAGACAAATAGGAGGAGGCATGATTGTGGATGACTTTGTAGAATAATTTTTAAAAGGATGCACTGAATTAACTTTTGAATCAGGCCGAATGCACATTTTGTGTTTCACAAACACAGCTGCATACAGAGATGACAGTACTAATAATTATAATTCACCCTTGGTGCTTGGCCATGACCACAACAGAATTGTATGTGCAGTTTGCCAGTATGCCCAGTGTAGCGGAAAAGTGAGCTTTGTACCCCAATTAAATTGGAAAATGTGTGCAGATGTGGCGATTTGATTAAAAAGAAGAAAAAAAAAAGTATGCATAATATTTTCCTCAATATTATCAAGGAAACACACAACGCGTCCTCCACTGACCATATTTCACTGTAACAGTCTAAAACTTTCCATATTTGCTCTCTTAAATGTCCTTGAACGTCACTGGTAGCTCAGTTGCTTCAAATTTGAAGGTAGACTGACAATTTGTGCTTGGACTGCCATTTGAACAAATATGAAAATATTTCCATACAATGTTTCAAGGATGTCAAAATGGCAGTTTAAAACGAGCGCATGCAAGCGATGATGCCTGCCATATTTGGTGGATATCGAACAAACGTTGTGGAACAGGTATGTGGTAGGGCTGTGTTGACTCAGTGGTTAGGGCTCTGGGCTACTGATCAGAAGGTCGTGGGTTCCAACCTCAGGACCACCAAGCTGCCACTGTTGGGCCGTTGAGCAAGGCCCTTACTCTTCTCTGCTCCAGAGGTGCTGTTACATGACCCATCGCTCTGGATAAGGGTGTCTGCTAAATGCTGTAAATGTATGTAAAAATGTGTTCCCAGAAAACTCACAAAGGAAGATATCCAGTGTGGTGGACTACATATGTGGACGAAAAGTTTGCGGAATAGAGATAATAATTTGGTTAAGACTTTAAATGTGAAGTTTTGTCATTTTCTGACAAATGAGAGTGGGTTATGCTGTTATATAGTAAAATAGAGCTGAAACCAAAACGAACTGATTTAAGACGGCCTTGCTTTCATTTCCAGTCTGCTTTGAGAAATGGATACAATAAACAATTCTTGAACCTTCCTGGTTTGTGGCTTTGCACAACAACTATGAATCCCAACATGGCTCACAAATGTCATTACATGTCACTAATCACCAGTAATATAACATGCCTCAAATGGTGTTCTTTTAAGGGGGGGGGGGCGAGAGAGAGAAGGTGCCGAAAAACATGCTTTATAGGACGTCATAACATAATGGATGACCTTTCGATCCAGACTTGGGCTTGGATATATATATTTTTTTTCTGTACTACTATACTGACCTCTGCACCATTTATTGATCCATTTCTTATTGTAGTCTGCTATCTGTTCCAAAGAAATTACTTACATATATTTTATTTTCCCTTAAGATCATTGTGTACCAGTTTACTGATTGTATGAGGCCATAGCTATTATCACAATCAGTCATCAGCGGGAAAATAAAGCGAAACGCATATATATGAAACGGGCCGAAGTGTCAGTACACACCAGACACTGTGTGATAATCAGCAAACTGTTTGCCTCCATTTAGTTTTGATGAATTGTGTCAATACTTTTCGATATTCCCACCCCCGTATGACCCGCATCTGCAGCAGTAGTTAAATGGACAGGTTTTATTGGCACCAGTAGTGGGATTGAAGATATTGCTAAATGCATTGCGTAGGTGGTTTGGCAGCATTTCAGTGTCTATCTAGATGAATCACGCAGAGAAAAAAATTTGCTTTTCAGTGTCTGAGTATGAGTGGGATAGATTTTGCTAGCCTGGCTTGAGGCCACTAAATGTGTGTGGTCAGGCAGAAAGGTGAGAGACTGAAAGGAATTGAAAGGGAAGGGAAGTTATGTAAGATTGTTGGCTCAATTCGAGTAAGAGACACGGAGCGAGAAAGATAAAGACAGATGTTCAAACAGGATGACATGCAGTGAGTGTCGTGGCATGCAAAGAAAACATTTATAAATCTGTGGCAAGAAGCAGTCTTGTGTTATAACTTTTAGTTCTGCTATCTAAAACAATTCTGATTGCAATGTTTGGTATAAACAGGGGTTGCAAATCAGAATTGAAAAAAAAAAAAAAAAGGCCTCAACTTCTGTTGATGAGGCCATCAGGCAGGCATGCTGGACCTCTCAATCATCACTGGCACCCTCACAATCCAGATGACGGGCTCAACTTCTCCAGTCACATCACATCATCCGTCAGATCCTGCAGATTTCTTCTACACAACATCAGGAAAAGATAAATCTTGACTCCAGAA
This sequence comes from Olivaichthys viedmensis, assembly GCA_028565825.1. Classification (NCBI taxonomy): domain Eukaryota; kingdom Metazoa; phylum Chordata; class Actinopteri; order Siluriformes; family Diplomystidae; genus Olivaichthys; species Olivaichthys viedmensis. The sequence continues at coordinate 1,913,649 of JAOUQW010000038.1, read as the reverse complement.
AGCGCTCAAATCTTTTTTTCTCATACAAGCTCCAGTTATTTCCAGACATGAGCAGTTGCTGCTCTCTTCTTCTATGCTTATATATTAAAAAAATGATGCCGCTCGCCTGGATCGTAACCTCCCGAAGATCCCTAGTGTGACTCCCCTAATGAGATCATTCCACTGCCTTCCTGCAAGAACCAAACTCCAAGCCTCAAAGGGCTCTGCACCATATTATCCACTTATCCTGGTTCAGCACTATACACCTGCACGCCAACTCAAGTCTTCAACTTCAGGGCTCCTGGCGTGTCTTCTTGCATGCTTGTAACGCAAGATCTCGTATCTTCAGTGTCCTGGCTCCTCAGTGGTGGAATGAGCTTCCCCCTCCACTCAAAACGTCCCAGTGTCTCCATTCCTTCCATAAAAGTCTAAAGACCTACCTCTTCAGATAATATCTATGATGACACTTTGTTGTTGTTTTTCTTCAGTTACTTTTGCATGGGTTATCTTTGCATTACTTCTTGGTTTGTGCCCTCAGGTTCGACTAGACCGCTCTAGAACTTGTACAAACGAGTATTAGTCTCCAGTCTTTTGTGTTATTAATCCGTACAGATTCTATAAGTACTTTTTATTGCGGTGCCTTCTTCTTGTAAGTCACTCTGGATAAAAGTGTCTGCCAAATGACTACATTTAAAGGCAAAATCCTCAAAACCTTTCCAAAATTGATCCACAACAATCGGTCATCACAGAAGGGACTGCACCATAAAATCAAATCAGTGTCAGCCTGAGCATGATGGATGTTCGCAGTGTGATTTCTCACACTGTACATGGTCAAGAACGTGGTGAGGCAATTTGAGTTGTTGTTGTAGAATGTTTTGATGATGGCTGCTACTTTCAGTGAATAGAACATAATTTTACCCTGCTAGATATTTCGTGACATTTCATCATGTGTCCTAAATCTAATTAGGCATCTTTTGTAAATTTTATTTAGAGGACTTTGTGTTCTCGCAGAACTTTTCGGGAGTTATGAGTGATGATCTACTCTGAAATCCTTTCACACAAATGGCCCTATCTTTCTTTCTTTCTTTCTTTCTTTGTAATACTTCAAGGAAAACAATAAGTATGTACATTTAGATTCGGCCACCTAAATTCTTAATCCTTGAATTTTTTTTGGTGCTTTTGAAAAAAATAATTTTTGTTCTCTGCATGAAATATGAAGAGATAGGAGCCATTTCGCTTTAGCAAAAATAATATATGGAATTCTTGGCAAGAACATACCAGCCCATCTTAAGTAACAATAGAGTGACCTTTCTAACAGTTCAAGTGTGCTCATTTGCACATTTGTACACTATATTGTCACGTGCACGGCGAGGCGAACGCGCCATGCACTTCTGTTTGTTTTGTCTGTCTTGACTCGCGCCCCTGTTACATCATGAGTGGTTTCACCTGTATCCCCAGCTGTTTCGTGTCTGTCCCTGATTACTGTGTAGATTTAAACCCCTGTGTTCCCTCTGATTCCGTTGTCTTCCGTTGTTCAATGTCATACCTGTGTTATCTGTATGTGTTAGGTGTTTCCCGTGACGTTTAGAAGTTGAAATAAAAGTAAATGTTGTTAAGCGGTTCCGCGTGTGTCCCTGTACACCCATCTACAAAGCGTGACAGATATTTAACTCAATATTTAAAAGATTTATTAATTCTATTGTCAACTACAGTTTCCAGAGTCCAATTCCATTTTAAAGCTTACCGCCAATAGTTAAACTAACAGTATTTGGATAAAAATGGCATATTGTTGCTGAAAAACACCTCTGTTGACTATGTTGGGTGACTACAAATAACATGCAGGAAAAAAAACAAAAAAACAATGGTATTGCTAAATATCTTGACACTCTTGCTAAGCAGAAAGAATTGTTCGAATGTTGAGCTGTTTCTTTTAGAGTGTTCTGGATGTGCTTTCGCTCGGAGCGGGGATTTGAGAGGCCAGGAGCCATAAAACCAGAAAGAGTCGGTCAGGACTTGTTAAAAGGTGGTGGTAATCCATCCAACCCACAAAACAGCAGGTTGTTCCTTCTGATGGAGACGCTCAAAGGGAGCTTTCGCTTCTAAAACAGGATTTATGGCGTTCACTTGGAAAAGGAGTGAGAGGTTCTCGATGGCTCAATACAGCTTTACGGGATGGGGAGAGATAGATAGGTTGAGCTATTTTCTTTTCATGCCTTCTGTGAAAATGCTGATTTTTAGGTCTCATAAATGGCTTTTTACAAACACACTTTGGCAGAATTGTGCTTGTACTTTTTTTGGTATTAACACCTGTATTTTTTTGAAAGAAAGCAGTTTCATTTTATTTATGTGGAATTTCTTTGTCTTGGTGGCAAAGTTGTCTGAGGTGCTGAAAATTTCTATATGGATAACACCCTTAGACGTGCGAATAGTTCCAAAACCATGGGTGTTGAAACCTGTATTAAAATCTTTCAGAAGGAAAAGAGAACTTTATATGTGCGGTACTATATATACCATATTGTACTCTGAATTAAACCTCAATTGATCCTTTAATAATTGTTGAAAGCATAAAACTATGAAAATAGATCATTGTCAATGCATATAGCTTTAAAGCACAGTTGAACCTTGTGTGTCAGGATTTCCTCTGGCTGAATCAGATTACTTGTTTCCTCTGCGAGTTACTTAATGGCTACTTTGGCTATAAAAACAGTTAACATATCCCTCACAAGCGTGAAATCACCCCATAAGCACATTTCACTCAGTATTAGCTTTCTACATTTGATGAGCCTAATAAACTAAGTGGATTTGGATGCTTGTGAAAGAATAACGCAAAGGCCTGTGTCTATTTCCTTGGCACGCTCCGATTCGATGCACTCGTGTTGACACGAACATACGAGGCAACAGCACCGATGGGTGTTCGTGGCATCTGGCCTCTATTCTTCACAAGTCAACTCAATCACCAGCATCAGAGCAGCTTTGTCTCAAAGTAGAGAGCAAAATCCCTGCTGGCAGTGTAAGAACGGAAGCACTTCAGCAGATGCTTGGTTAAGTTCCCCCCCATACATTATGTCCCTTTTTTAAAATGTCACCAACGTCCGTGATGATTTAACACTCGTTCCTCAGAAAAGCCATTGCTTCAGGATATGACCTGATTGACCCTGATTACCCTTCCACCACACTGTTTTTTTTTTTTTTTTTCATTTTCATTTATTGTCATTTGAGGTTTTGCACGTCAGTTCTGCACAGTTCTGTCTTTTTACTGATACTTTAACATAGGACTACAATACTTCACATCATTGTTATAAATTATACATTGGATTAAGTGCATTAAATGCACCACTTGGCTACATGTAGTACATATTTGTATATACATGTTTCTATAGACTATTTTTTAGTATATTGTGACCCAAAATCAACAGATAAAAATGTTTGTGGAACCCTCATATCTGTCTACCTGAAACTAGAAAGGTTTTACTTTGACAGACCGTTCCTGTTGAGCACATAGCAGTTCTGTGTTTTCCCTGAGCTGAATCACGTCGTGAAGAGCTTGACAATTAGCTAGAGTTTAATTGGGTGTGTTTATGCAGGTAAAACAGTTATCTGTGCAAGTCAGGGGTCCCACAGGGCTTGTAATGGGGGGCATCTGCATTTCAGTGAGAGAGAAAACCTTGGCTTCTTGTGACAAGTTGTTCAATAATGGTGAGCTTTGGGAAATGGAGGTTTAAGCGAATGGGTAAGAATTTTTACCAGCAATGTCACAGTATTGTGCTGCTCTGTGTTATTGTATCACTGATTGTGTGGCTGAAGATCAGTAATAGGAAGTTAGAGAAGTTTGCAAGTGTAAAATCAGCATTTTATTTAATGTAATTGTTATTTCCAAAAGAAAAAATATTGACCTTGGTCAAAGTAAAAGTAAAATAAGTAACTTGTGTGGCTTATTGAAGCAAGTCCTGGACTGTGTGTTAAGGTATTTATGGGATTTAGTGTTTATCCGTTGCTCTAATAAAACACCATATTGAGTCCACTGGAGCTGGAGGCCCTGGTTGTATTTGTTAAAAGGTTATTGCGTGTCTTGAAAAGAGTCTCTGCATTATAACATCAGGAAGATTTTATAGACATTTTTATAGTCCTGTGGACATTTTTCTTTTTCTTACGACCCAGTCAAGTGCTAAAAAGGAGGAAGCTGTATGCCTGTCTACCTGTTTCACACACTGTTTTATTCCTAGTAAACTGTTTTATTACCCATTTATTTGCTTTGAATGGCAAAGAAACCTCTTTGGTATATTCAGGATAAATAGAATTAACACTTTCTGATTTGAACCTGGGCTTTTTCTTATCATCATGTTGCTCTTATGTTATAAAACCCCTCCTTTATTGCATTTCATGCTTCCCCAAGTGTTAGTTAAACATTAGCGTGTGATGGACGCCAGCTCTGTCGGTTGGCCCAGCTCTTCACGTACGAGCCACATGGTGAAAGACCGAGCCAATTCATTTCTCACTCATCTGCTTGAAGCCCTGTCTGATATATTTCCTCCAAATTGGAGAGTGCTCTAGGAGTCACTTACTGTCTTACAAATGTATTGGCTACATTCACAGCTCATTGTGATTGTATCTACACAGAGCTGTGGTCATCACGGAGCCCAAGTGCATCGTTTGACTCGCGCCTGTTGGGATCCTCGCAAGAACACGCGAGTTGACCAGAGTAAATTATATCTGTCAATCTGCGAGAAGAGATGGTTGTTACCGAAACGTTATCTGAGCGAGTGTGACAAGTCCATTTTCCCCTCATTTGATAGTAATTTCAAAGTAATGGCTTCTTGGTACTTTCAGTTCTCACCCTGTTTGTCACCAAGAGAGTAAAAAATAGATTGAATTCACATGTTAACATGAGCAAGTCATTATTCATTGAAGCGCGCTCATGCTTCATTGTTCCTTCAGTCTATTTTTGCCGTGTTTCTCCGTGGGTGTGCGGGCGTGTAGGCAGGAGAGAGAAAAATAGGTTGTTACTTGGCGTACAGAAATGAAAATAGATGTCTTTTCCACTGTTTTCCAGATTCTTTTTTTTTCTTTTTCTTATAACAGCAAGTTAACAGGCACGTTGTCAAATTAGGTTAATATTACGAACTGTGAGATCTTTTAGCCACTCCAATGACAATTCTAGTGGTACTAGATCC
>JAOUQW010000038.1:1895856-1908399 GCA_028565825.1 Olivaichthys viedmensis | reverse complement strand
ATTGTTCTGTGTATATTTGCACTCGTCCTCACTGTCGTGTATTTGCACTTTATGTAGTCCTGTATAGCGTGCTGCTGCATCGTTGCGTGTTGCACCATGGTCCTGTAGAAACGACATTTAATTTCAATGTATACGAGGTATATGGAGAAATAACAATAAAAACCAACTTGAACTTCATGACAGAGGTGGCATTGTCCTCCCATTTCAAGGCCTATGACAGGTGAGTGCCTAGAAATTTAAAGGACTCAGCTGTACTAACTACTGAGTCATTAACAACCAATGTGGAGTGATGCAGCGCTGGCCTTCTAAAGTCATCTCCTTTGTTTTATGGGTGTTAAGGTCTGCACCAGTTAGTCAGACGCCCCACCTCCCTTCGATATGTGGACTCCTTGTTAGATATGAGACCAATCAGGGTGGTGTCAGCCGCAAACCTAAGTTTGACAGAAGGGGTGCCAGAGATGCAGTCGTTTGTGTAGCATGAGAAGAGTATGGGAGAAAGCACACACCCCTGTGGTGCTCCAGTGCTAAGGTTTAGAGGGTTGGACGGATGACTTCTCAGCCGCACGTACTGTTTCCTGTTTGTTAAGAAGTCAGTGATCCAGTAACAAATGGAGGCAGTACTAATTATTTGGTGCTTGGACCCCCATAATAAATGAAAGAGGAAACATTCATCACTTTGTGTTTTCATGAAGCAAACCTTCATGGATGTGTTATAGATGCCTTCAGAAGTAATGTCCATTACCTTACAAATACTGACATGCTTTTCATATTTATACGTATGCATTATTCTATTCAATACCTCTCCATGTGTTATGAGGTCGTTATTTTGAGAACCTTCAAATCAAGTGTTCCCCTCCATTCATTCATTCATTCATTCATTCATTCATTCATTCAAAAATCTAATCAGTCATACTGCATTATAAGTTAACTATAAGACTGATCTGTGATGGTAATGAGGGACTTTTGTGGTAGATTTGGATAATTCGGTTGTTCCACAGCGAGTGTCGTTTAATTCATGTAGAGTCGACACCCTTGCCTGATATGATGCCATAACAATTTTTTGGGAAACAATGTAAGCATACTGTATAAACGTCCCTGTACCCGACTGCCAGCTCCACGACGGCTGAGCCTCGTCTGATATTCTATGCAGACACAGTAACCCGATAAAAGTTGAAACCAAAACTTGGATGAAGGTTTTAGTAGAAATTCCAGGTAGCCTTTTTTTGACAATATCACTCATTAGGCCTAGCCGACGGCTAAGAAAACGGCAGAGGCCGAGTTATACTCTCACTTCTCTTTACGTGTCAGTAATCTTCTGCTTTCATGTGCGACCCCCTGCAGTTCGGGTTTTGCATCATCTGCCTCCTACCTTTGTGCCTGCAGGGTGTCGGCTCCCCGTCCTAATGTCTCCTCGGCTGGCAGTTCATTTGAAGTCCACGAAACCGTGATCGTGCCGGGGAAGACGCCCATGGCAAAATGAGCTTGTTTATTATTCAAATCGTGAAGAATTGTTATTACTAAATAGCGGCATTTTGGAAAGAAGTGTCATCTGCGTAGCCTCGTGATTTTTTCCCCAAGCGATACCGAGGACTGATGGATTCGGGAAGGAAGAGAGGTGGATTTAATAGACAAAAGATATAAGAAAGTGGGAAGAAGACAAAAAAGAAAACGAGCAAGTGAGAAACGAGGAGTTGGAGAACCAGAGAAAGTGAGTAAATTGGCTGGTTAAATTTGTTCCTGCTAGACGATGATGGCCTAAAAAGGCTGGTCCTTCTCATTATTAGAAGTTTAACAACAAAAAGACAAATTAGGAACTGTAATAGTGTCGTGAGGCTGAACATGGTGGAAAAAAAAGAAAAAATAAGAAAATAAATTAGTGGTAGAAATGCGAGAGCAGAAAGAGGACAAGCAGAAAACGCATTTCGCTAAAAATTTATGCGCCCTCAGAGTCCATCAGACAAAGTTCTGTCACGGAAAAGGTCAGGCGCCAGATTTTGATGTCAATTTTAATTGCAGATGCCTCTGGCTCTCATGTTTTCTATTTTTTCTTTTCTTTAAAAAAAAAAAATCCCCTCCACTCTGTATTCCCCACGTGGCTTCCCACATATCCCCACTGAATAAGTAAGCAGCACATTCAAATGGGCCCCTGATTGCAAATTTAATCTGAGAAAGTAATGCATGTTTTTGGTTGGCGTCAGGTCCGCACTCAATGAAACGGTGAGATGAAGGTTCTTGGAGAGGAGGAGGACTGTTGATGGGGAAGATCACCGCTAAGACGACAGACGCCTGGCTCTGAAGTGTGCATCGAATATTGAAACCAGATTAAAGAGGCTCTGTACAATTTCCCTGATTATTGTTCAGGCCTTCCACTTCAGAAGCCATTTTCGGCTGCACCTCGACGTGTGTGTGTAATGTTTTTTTTTCTCTATCTCTGCGTGAGGCCTCATAATTTAATCTTTTCCTTCAATTCGCATGCTTGAGCATGACCTGTGAAGTGAAAAAGACGATTAGGAATTGTTGATGGAGTACAGGCCAGACCCAGCACTTTGCACAAATTGGTCATGCAAGGCACGGATTACAGATTTAGATTGCAGAGCCCGTGCTCTTAAGAGAACCTTTCTGTATGATGAGAGAGACAGAGAGGGAAATACTTTTTTTCTTTTTCTTTTACCATGTAATAGTATTCGAGTAGACTTTTTATCTATTTATTTAACAGGGCTTTACAGCCTAAACTTTCATTTGATGGCACTGTTTTAAGGGACCCATCAGACATCAAGGAGTTTACGGCTTTGGCTGATAAATAGAGGACCCACTGGGGCAGATGTTAGTATGCAAACACTGGGTAGTTCGGACACAACAATCATAGCAATGAGGTCTATCTGTCCTATTCAAAATGAACGTGTAGGGCTATGGTTAGACCTACAAAGACTTTTGAAGACCTAAGGACTAACTAACACTCACTTTGTGCTTTTTTTTATTTTTATTTTTTGCAGTATATTTTAAAAGTCAACTGTTCGAATTTTAGGCAAGACTTACCAGGAATGGTATAAGCTAAAGTTTGGACACACCTGAAGGATTTTCTTTTTGACTATTTTCTACTATTTTAGAATAATAATGAGGACATTAACATTATCTTCTCAACCAACTGCATGAAGAAGCTTCACCCAGGAGGCTTTTCTTAAACTTCCCAAATAGGCCGAGCCACTTGTTGTTTTGCTTCTCCTAATGCTCTAAATGCAAACTGCTTGTTTGGGGAAACAATTAAATTTTTTGTACGATTTATGAATTTATAAATGGGCTTCACAATTTACATTTGTCTCAGAAACATATTTCAACCTTGAAATGTCTTTAAGACAATGAAAAATATAGATTCAATCTAGTGTGTCCAAGTGTTTGTTGACTTTTGACAAATGTAATCCTTTCAGTGCTATATTAAGGCCTTAAAACTTGACGTACCAGAGCCAAAAGAGCCTAAATCATTTCTCTCTGGATGAACACAGAAATGTAACATTTGCGCATCAGTTGTGTAAATGATGGAAGGAAAAGGTCTCCATTAACAAATTTGGGTTTGCTAGTTAGCCTTATAGGGGTCACTGAATGGTTTGATGAGGATGAAAATGATGTAAATCATATGGTCTGGCCTTCGCAGTCACCAGATTCTCAACCCAATTGAACACCTATGGGAGATTTTGGAGCGACGTGCTCTCCACCACTGTCATCAAAACACCAATTGAGGGAATATCTTTAGGAAGAACGGTTCTCCATCAGTTCCTCCAGTACACTTCCAGAGACTTGTAGAATCTACACCAAGGTGCATTGAAGCTGTTCTGGTGGCTCGTGGTGGCCCAACACCTTATAAACACACTTTATGTTGGTTTTTCCTTTCATTTGTCACCCGTCTGTAGGACCTTTCCAGAACACTGGACCACATATCTTTAGGCCTTTGCATTGTAAACTCAAAGGTTTATATTTCAGCCGCCTTTCGAAACCCCCCACCAAAATCTGCAATCGCTTTGCCACCAAGAAGTTTGTCATCCAGTATCTTGGAGTGAGCTTATCAAGGATTTTTTATCAAGGTTATTGGCGCACTCGGGCAGCGTTTTGAGTGCCGACGGATTATGAAGAAAACCGCAAATCCTCTCGGGCTCAGTTCAAATGGCTTAGAGACTATCATTCGTGCGGTTAAGCGATTTAAACGGATCTTAACTTGACCTCTGACTTCGTGCACCTGAACCAAAAGTGTGTTGCTGCAATGCCTCAGTGAAGTGGAATCAGTTTACCTCTGTTCATCCATTGCTTTTCGCAAAGGATAAGCATGAGCAATATGTTTCATATTAGTATCCACCACCCTGTGCGCATGTGGGTGTGTTTTGTCCACAGGAGTTTGTGTGTGAGAGAGTTGGTGTGTGTGCGTCATTGTTGCCATGCTGCAATGCATCCTGCTCTGCCTCCGCCGCTAGTTCTGCCGCTTTCCTGCGCTCTGTGGTGATGACGAATGAGTGAGCAATCCCTCGTTCCACACCTCTATCGCGATGCTCTCCTCCTCCTCCTCCTCCTCCTCCTCATCTCTTGCTCTCTTTTCTCCCCCCTCCTGAGTCTGCCAGGCACGTCCCAGCTCTGCAATAATTCCTCACCAATCTCTGCACACTTCCCAAAATAACCTGCTCCTGCAAAAAGAGGGAGAGACTAAAGGAGAGGGGGAGAGTGAGATGCATATGGTGGCGAAGACCTAAAAGTGCAGAATGCGTGCAGAGCAGTAAGAATGCAGGAGGCGTGTGTGCGCTTCTTCATGCTTGTCACATCGTCTGTAGCTCGTCCATACTAAACTCGTTAGCACACTCGCTCGGAGTGCGATTCGTTATATTTGCAGTTACTTCTGCGCACGCACACACACACACACACACACACACGCCTCTCAATTCTGACCTGCATATTCCTGACTGTTGATCTGCCCTCACATTTGCCAGCAGGAGGATTGGGCAGCATCAATAGCTTTTCCATCTGCCCGCGCTCTTTAATTCTTTTCTGTGCTTACACAGGAGCTTTCACACACTTGGGCGCTTGGCCTACTACATGTGGAATTTCAGGAGCTCTCATCCTAAGAAGGAACCTGACTCCAGAGGTGCCACAAAGACACTCTGACCTGATGTTTATAGCAATAACCAATGGTGGATCAGCTTACAGACTTCTGAAGCCTCGCCCATTTGAGGCTTCAGAAGTCTGTAAGCTGATCCACCATTGCTATTTTAGATCTTTTAAAATTAACATCCATTGCTGCAGGTGTTTTCTTTCTCTTATGCCTAGTTCAAGCCTGGAAGTGCCTGTGAGACAGTTTCGTATAGTTACCATATGATGGACTTGAAACATGTCGGAAGCACACAATTAAAAAGACAAAGAAATAATGTGTTTTGGCAGAAGTGACAAAATGTTCAAATAGTGTTCAAATATTACATTTACAGCATTTAGCAGACGCCCTTATCCAGAGCGACTTACAGAAGTGCTTTGTAGTCTCCATCAAAATAAAAACCATATTATCATGCTAGTACAAATAGGCCATGGTCTAGTAGTACCCTAAAGCTAGATATTATGATATTACAGAAAAAATTTTTTCTGAAAAACTCAATACCATATTACCCCTTCTCATAATGAAACTTTGCCTTCAAAGCACAGAAATTAATCGTATACACAGGCAGTACTGACTATCAACCAGGCACGAGTGAAATCAAATGAAAACACTGTTGTTCACTATGCAAATTAATTGAATTAAACTGCAAAGGCAAGGCAAAAAAAAGGATAGAAAATATTAACGTTGGTGAAATCCATGTAAAAACTGAGTGGAAGGAAATAATAAAATAAATCAAGATATTCCAGATTGTTAACTTTTAATGTTTAAAATGGTTATGCAAAAATATTTTAGGAGATTTGCAATTCATGTGTATCAGGTAAACATTGCCTAAAGCTTTCCTTCTGGTAACTGAAGAAGGTTTGTAGAATTGTGTTCAAGGTATCAGAATATGTGTGTTATCAATTGAAAAAACTGTGATGGTGAAAAAATCTAAACGATCCCCTTTTCTGAATGTGGTATAAATATTCTTTAATAACGTGTATACCCACCCTTTGCCCCTCATAACTGCCTCCAACCACCTCTTGTTGTATTGTGAGTTGTAATAATTGTCCCCTCATTCTTCCTGACATCTCTGTTCGAACTCTGCCAAATGCAATACACTGCCTTCTCTAAATCTGGACACCAAGAGGGTCATGAGACAACTTGTTTCTGTTGATTTTGCTTTATGTTTTGGATTGTTGTCTTGTTGCAGGGATACACCCACAACACATGTTTGTGTTCTTGTACATTTTCCCCCAAAAACCATGGGGATGCTAAGTTTTGCACTTGAATCAACAGCACATTTACAGAATGTTAGTTCCTTAAACCATTTAAACTACGTAATCATCTTGAGGCTGCTCGATTGGGTAACTTTCTTCACTTGGCTTTCATTGTATCACCAGTCTTTCACACTAATATTAAAGAATTTCGAAAATCTTCTGCGCCATTTATTTTTCTTTCGCTTTTTCGGGGCAAGAATTCTACCATTTTCCTTTCAGATTTGGTGTGAGCTTGTGAAGGGAAAAGCTAAATTTGTCTGAGGTCATAAGACGGGCCTTACTGAGCTCAACGCCCACACACAGCTGGCTGATCGATAGTGTATGGAATTAAACGCCCGTTTAGGCCATCGTGTTCTCATGTTTTTTTCTGCTGCTCTAAACGCATTTGAGCACTCTGGATTATTAACTGGTTGACAACTGAGTGGATTTTGGAGGCTAAGTAGACATGTAATTTAATGTTATTGTTCCACTCAAAGGCCTGCCCTAAGCATTAGCAGTTTAGTAGTTTGATCACAATCCACATTGCTTTTCACGTTTGCTGCCCTTATTTTGGCACGTTCTTCTTTTGAAATGAGGACTAATGTGTTTCCATCTATGCAACACCTCTAACCAGCATTACCTCAACAACATGAGATTCATTTGTGCATCCGGGGAAACAGGGTTGGTGCTTTCTTAATACAGAAAGAATCCGTAGATGTAGCATTTACAACTAGATTCAGACCGACGGTGCTTCCGTTTTGATGATGCCATCCAGGCCACAAAAGGCAGCAGGTTGTAAACTAACATTCGTTGGAACTTCACAGGAAACAGACAAATAGATATTACCCAAATGGATCCCAATAGTAGTAAATTTCTTGCTGGATACCAGTTCCTAGCTGATGCAGCACAACTGCACCCTGCTATTTCTTCAGTGGGGCTTTAGTTCATCTTGTCATATGGACTCTTGAGCCTTCTCTATAATGGCAACACCTGCACAGAGACTCAGCTGGGGAGTACAGTCATTGACCCTGAGGGAAATAACTGGACATGACAGGTGTGTTTGTGTCCCCTTTCCCCTGCTGGTTCTCCTCTAGACAGTGAGGAGGCATGACACTGCCAGCATGCATCCATGTCCACAGTCAGGCAGCTCAGCAGTCCCAATTCTAGCCAGTCCCGCAGTGACGTCTGTATATAGCACAGTTTCACTCTGGGTTGGAGAGGAGAACAAATGGATTGGTCACGTGACACTGGAGGATTAGAAGTCCCCAATCTTTTAGTTCTGCAGTAACGTTTGGACACAGCACACTTCCACTTTGGGTTGGTGGGAAGTGGAAGATTATTGGAGTCGTGACATGTACCAGACCAAGCTGATTGAGACATTGGAAGAGTAGAGGTATCCAATCCAGACATGCCAGATTCCACAGTTCAGTCTGGACACAACTCCGTTTCGCTCTTGGTTTGAGAGGAGGGGGCGCTCACTGGTGATTGATCGGTGTCAAGTTCAGTTATCTTGGGTTCCACAGTGATGTCTGAACATAGCACAGCTTCATCCTGGGTTAGAGGGCCGTGGTAGTTAATTTTCTAGCCAGGAAGTATTGCTTCTTGTGCCCAGACGTGCTCTCGTTTGCTAAAACGACATGGCAAAAATAAGCTTTTACCACCCCATAAGCGTTAAGGGACTGATGGGAAGTTCAGAGGGACAACTAAAGAACCCTTAAGTGTTCTATATTTGATATTTTTTTCCGAAGAGTGTACTGTGAGGATAAATGCATACTGGACCCTGGCATTGGTGGGAGGCAAACAATAAATATATGTGGCTGGCCCAACTGGCATGCTCTCTCGTCTCCATCCCTAATTTTCAGTCATCCTTGGAATGAAATCAAAGCTATGGGAGGTTTAGAAGACACCTTCCCTGGCTGTGGTAATAGACACTTATAAAGTTATGTTGGGATTTTCTACCTTTTTTTGGAAGGTAAGCTCCCCATTACCTATTGAGCTTGTGGACAGGAACTTGAAGGCAACAGCACTAATAAAGATGTGCGGGCCAGTGATGGCTCATAACTGTGCTTATAACTGGAGGGTTCAAATCCCATGACTACCACAGAGTCACTTTTTGGCCCTTGAGCAAAGCATTTAAGCCTCAATCTCTCCATGGCCGACCATGCGCTCTGTCTCCAGCTTACTTTGAAGTTAGAATTGTGTTGTACTGTACATATGCGTCTACAGTATGTATAATGACAAAGTTAAATTAAATATCCACTCCAATGGAGAGCCACAAAACTGCAGAGATGTGTGGGTTTTTTTCTTCTGCTCTTACAAACCTAATTTAAGCCAAGCTGATTAATTGAATCAGGTGTGTTAAATGAGGGAAAGTGCAACCCTCTGCAGTGATGTTCACTGACTCGAGTTTAATACCCCTAGTTTAATGTTGTCAATTCTCTTACACATCTAAATCAGTTAATGACATGCATGATAATGATCTTATGAGTTTAATCAGGTGTGGTGGAGAATGAAAAACAAAATAAAATTCTATGGTGCAAAACTGGGACACCCTTGGAGTTTGGGGATGTTTTTTGTTTTGTTATTATGTAGAAAAGGTATTATACGTTTTATTTTTTTGACAGCCTGGTTAAGATCAGCCTGGTCTTTGGAGTCTTAAGCAGTCTATTTAGTTTTTCCCATATTTGGACATGGAATCAGACTATTTTGCTTCCGTTGTGCTTATAGCTATGGCATGGCTTCCTGCATTCCTGAAGATTGGACCTTTTTAGATCTCCTGTGTTACAGATGCAACACACCTGCTCCTTCTGAGCTACTGAGAGCATTTCATCTTATTATTTATGACGAGTACAAGCATTTTGAGGTTTAAAAAAAAAAAAAAAACATTTATTCACTCTTGTTGTTCTATCTAAAGAATTTAGATAGAAGGATGTTTCCAACTCCATCCCCTAATGATCTAGACATTCTGGGACGTGCTGCCATGCGGTTGGCCTGAAAAATCTGCGACTTTAGAAATTGACTCAAAAAATACGACTGACTTGAACATAGCATAAAGACTCTCATCAGCTATCTACAGACCGTGATCTACAAATTTGTTTTTGCCTCGAATAGGCATGTGTCAATATAACTTTTTCATATCACATAATATTTCATATTACACAATTGCCTATTTTTTTTTTTCATGGTTTATTGTATTGTAATTTGTTAAATTATTCACATCATCAATTCACAGCCAAGATTTTTAAACTTTTGTGGAACTTTAATTGGGTTAGCAGAATTATGGGATTGCCTTCACGAAGATCCTTTCAAGTTTGGCCAAATTAATGCCTTCTGAATGAGACATATACTAGAACCATTAGCCATTCAACTGGGCTTCTACTTGTAACTTTTTTTATATACAAGTTCTACATACAACCTTTAAGGTTTCCCCCAGAGGGACAACCTGAAGAATTCTAGATGGACATATTATTTTATATTTTTTTAGTGTAGTATCTACAGTACCTGGAGGGCACAAACGCTGCCCACACAGCCTCAAGTGTCTGCCCCCCTGAGTAATATACGCAGGAGTAATGATGATATTTTGAAGTGTTCACGGTTATAATAGAGTGTCTTCAATATCATGGTATACAGCACAATCATCGGCACAAGCGAATCCTTGAGTCGTGCCTTGAATTTCACTTGCGCACCACTATGCATGTCAAACTAACATGTGATGGACTCAGTAGGTTTGAGATTCGCACTGTATACGTAAGCGCCGCTTGCAGTTTTCCTTCGACACATTTCCATTAACGATGCTGTTGTCTTGTTTCGAGGATACGGTTGTCAGGATTACAGTAGATGAGAGCTTGATAAGCTGACAGGAATGAGCGGAAGCACCATTGGTTGTATTGATTGTACACATTGAACCAGGCTTTGATGAAAACCAAATATTTCCTTAGACCAAAGCCTGGGCGATTTGGTCCGATTGACGCAAAGTTAATGGGCCTAAAATCACTGACCATCCCCTTATACCATCGCTCGTTTGTGAATCATCGTATTTCTTCTCCCTTGCCCACTTAGCATCAAGTCTCCTGTATATTTCATGGATATACTCCACATTTAAAACTTTGTTTGCCTCCTGACGTGTCTATAATTTGCGGCTGTGTGTGCGTTTTTCGCTGCATTGATTGGTAATATTTTCTCCAGTGGGTTCAACCTCAATGAGCTGATACTTTCTGTCCTGTTAAAACAGGATGTCTGGCAAAAAGAGAGATCCAACCATGCTGCATACCATACCATGTCCTTCAAAATGTACTAAAGGCCTATTTATCCAAGTTTTATAGCCTATTAGTGAGAAACATCTCGCTCTCTGTCTCTATGTACCTCTCCTTGACTGCACCCTGTCTGCATCTTTCTATCTTTTTAGTCCCTGTATGTGTGTGCGCCCGTACCACTCTAGGGAGTCGTATTTAAGGAATTCTGGCAAGTGGAACAAGCCAGCTGCTGCAACAGTGTTATAATCCCTCAATTTCCCTGTCGAGTCAAACACAGCACGACCGTTTCTGCCAAGTGTCCCCGCGGTGTGTTTGGTTGCGTATATATTAAGACGTTCAAATTGCCCGTCACTTCAGATGGATCCGTCAGCTGAACACGCCCTTGTCAATTATCGACATGACTGGATTACATGCAATTAAATGCAAAGAGTGGGGAGTTGAACTGTTTGCTGCTTAAAGTGGTTAACACTGAGTTTGTTTACATGTGAAACATAATCTGATAATTATTGGGAAAATCCTTTTAAAATAAGGACCATGCATCTGCACAATTGCTTTAAAACTCTCCAATAAACCCGCTGAAGAACGACATGTCGTAAAAGCTAAAACTTGAGATGCACTACAGTGTCTTCAGGAGCCCTTGGCATGGACAGCAGACATTCGAGACATTAGCGAGAGCAGGAATAAATCTGGAGCAATGAGTGGAGCAGCTGCAGGATAAAGCACCAGATGAACGTCACACTAATTAATTCGTTCCCTCATTTCAGCCACCACCGTCGTCAAAGTTCCTGTGACTTATGCCTTTGGCGCAGTCGCTCCCCATATACCTCGCTCCTCTCGGGTCCCCCCCACACTCCTCCTCGGTTCATAATGAACGTTATTAAATCCATGACTGACTTCATTTCCGTAATTAAATGTTCACGCTGCCTTCAGCCCTCGACGGACTTCTATTTTTGCGGCAGAGGCGTCAGATCGCGCGAGGCCTCCAGCTCGGAAGGTAAATACCAACACCGAGACGCAGTCACTGATGTGGCTTGGCACGTAGCGTACTCTCCTCCTTCCCGCCACGGCTCATGCCAGGGGTACTGCTCCACCCGCCGCCGGGTGCCATTAAAAATGCATGGATGCCATTTCAGAGGCACTCGCAGGTGCTTGGCTCTGACTGTGAGCCACTCATCACTTCGTGAGACTGAAGAAGCGGAGACTGCATTTTACCTCAGGTGACCATCCAGCAAACTCCTGGAAAGCAGCTCCACAAACCAGTCCTGTTTACTACTTAGTAACAAACTAAGTAGAACGTTCTATTGATCCAGACCATCGCTTCGTATTTTAGAGCAATACTATTGCAAGATATACTATACCAGTCAAAAGTTTGGACACTAGTTGTTTGGGGAAACAATTGAATTTTAAGTAAAAGCTACTTTTCGATTCAGAAGTAAATGTATACATTGGCGTGAACTTCAGTATTTACATTTGTCTTAGAAACCCATTTTCAAACATAAGCCTATATCAAAATGTCTTTAAGACAATGAAAAAATATATATATATTCAATCTAGTGTGTATTTTGACTGATTGTGTATTTTAGAATACACATTATATCATTCCTTCATCATTTCTTCATGAAAAGCCCTTCCCATGCTTGGGGGTCCTATTGATCACAGGTGGGAGTCTAAATAAGAGATGGGGGGAATGTGACAGCCACTACAATCAACTTATTTTCACATTCACAAACACCAGTCATCTTGTTACTACTGACCCGAATATGATCCCTAATATAATGTGACTTCTAAAAACGATTTGTCATGTTCATGTGAATCATTTGCACCCGAACAGACGACTCTTGAGAAGACTGGCCCAACTACCATGTTTAGATTGCATTGCCTATGTTGATGGTTAGCATGAAATGATGAGTGCTACAGAAACCCCCTC
>JAOUQW010000038.1:1864661-1878336 GCA_028565825.1 Olivaichthys viedmensis | reverse complement strand
ACCGATGTTTCTGATGAACATTACATGTAAGATTATATACTGAAACGAGATACAAGTAACAAAAGCACCATATATTCCGTAGTGGACCCGTAGTGGCCGCTGCGTGCTACCGCTCCGCCATCTTCGTCAAATATATGGTTGTATATAAATGATGGCTATAAACCAGCCACTTACACACTTGCCCCATTGTTTGTGGTTATCAGAACAGACAGGAATTATGGAGTTATAAGGTCTGAATTATTCCCACTACGCTTCCATGCCAATAATAGCAGCAGGGCCTCTTCGAACACTTCGAGAGGTGACTTTGACCAGATGGAAGAAGCAAATTAATCACTCTATAATGTCTCTCCTTCTGATGCATACACACTGACAAGGGGTGTGCCATAGCTCTTGTCAGCTCATGAAATGCCCTCAGACCTGTGTGGCTGTGTGGTTGTGTGTGTGTGTGTGTGTGTGTGTGTGTTTTAACTTTCTGTCTTCCAGATGACTCCATATGCATGACAAAAGGGTTGCTATGGCAATGGCTGGCCCCTTATTTAGTACTTCAGGTGATGACCAATCATGGGGCCTAACCTCTCGGGACCTCACACACACACAACTGATAAACAGGGGCGATTGTGCAGCTGGAAGTGCCTGTGTGGGCAATTAGAAATGTCACTCTGGTGTATTCAGAACGAAAAGCTGGACATGTTCAAGTTAATAATCTCACAGATGGAACTTCCTGCATAATAAACCGACATGCACACTAGCAAGCAACAGTCGACAATTCATTTCCTCTGGAAGTGCGCAACTTTGAGCTGGGATTCTGGCGATAGTGACAGTCAAATTAAGGTTCCTCGAGTGTAATGCTTTCTTTATGCAAATGAGTTATGATGGAGATGATTAGCTCCAGCAATCGTCCCCAGTTTCTACCCTTTTCAAATTTTAGTTCCTACTTGTTGAAGCACAATCACGGCTACAATAAAATAAAATAAAAAGTTTTAAAAGTCTGGAAGAGATCAAATATTACCAGAAATTGGACTCATAAGCATACTAACCCTCGCAGTTTGGTTGGTCCTTGGAATTTTCAAGTTTCAAAATCATCTATAAGACGCAACTTTCATAACAACTACCTCTTTGGAAGGGTTGCAAGAAAGAAAGCCCTTCCTGAGAGCAACCCACTAAACAGAGTAGCTGAACTTTGCCAGGTGTCATTGGAAATGCAATTGGAATTGTGTGTTGTGGTCAGATGTGTTTTTTAGTCATGCACACCATTGGTATGTCTGGCGAGAAGAGGGGACCTCATACAAGGAAAAGCCCCCAACCCACTGTTTAAAAAATGGTTGTGGATCAATGATGCTTTGGGGCTGTTGTGAAGATTGATGGCATCATGAATTCCACTACGAAGGAGCAGGATGTTTTATCCCAAAACCTTATCGCCTCTGCCAGGAGGTTAAGACTTGGCTGTAGATGGATCTTTTAACAAGACAATGACTACAAACAGTCATACAAACCAACACAGAAATTGTTGAAGGACACAAAATGCATGTTTAGAAACTGCCATCTCAGTCACCGGATTTGAACCCTGTTAAAAAAACCTTGTGATCGGAGTTGAAAAAGGCGTCCACATGCGCAAACCTAAGAATGTAAAGGAGTTTGAAATGTTCTGCATGAGGGAGTGTCCAAGATCACTACAACCCTGTTAGACTTTACAGAAATAGGCTCAGTGCTGTTTTTTTCTCCAGGGGAGGCTTCACCAAATATTAGTTGTAAGCGTGCCAATAATTTTGAAATCTGTGATAAGCATAAAAACTTGCACTACCTTGTAACTGTTTGAAAAACAAATAGTGTTACAATAAAACTATTCAGTGACCCCATATGTTTAATGTCAAAATATCATATTGCATGTGTTTTAGTTTTATATATAAATTTTTCATAAAGGGTGCCAATCATTTTGGAGTTTATGTATATGCAATATGATTCATGTGTTCATGTATTACATGTTGAATGTTCTTACCCTGATTTGCCTGATTTGTCAATTTCCTGTGTACCCTGTACATTTGACAGATAGGCAGACAGACGGGCAGACAGACAGATTGGCAGACAGACAGACGGGCAGACAGAGGAACAGATAGGCAGACAAACAGGCAGGCAGACAGAAAGAAAGACAGACAGATAGGAAGACAGACAGATAGGCAATCAATCAGACAGGCAGACATATAGGTAGACTGACAGATAGGCAGGCAGGCAGACAGACAGACATATATGCAGACAAACAGACAGACAGACAGGCCGATAGCCAAACAGATAGGCAGGCAGGCAGGCAGACAGACAGACAGATAGGCAGCAAGAAAAGGCAGACACACAGACAGTTTCTGATGAAACATGTGAGTGTAACCTAGCCTTCGAACTCCCTCAGCACATTCTATTTTTACAGATCAATGTGCATGACATTAGTGGCTACAGAACGTTCTCTTCCAGCATCTGCAAATGTATTATAATGTGTGTGTTTGTGCAAGATCGAGGCCTTGTGTGCCCTGTATTCTATATTCATAGCACCGAAACAAACTGTATTTTTTCCCTTCTTGACAGAGCGTTTATTCCTTCGCATTCGTTTTTTCCGTCTATTTCAGGCACCACTTCTGCTTTCACAGGTTTCTCCTAGGCAACTTTTTTTGTTGTTGTTGTTGTTGCTTTCATCTTTGAATGCTACTTTGCTTCACACAGTTGCGAGTTAAGACTCTGAACTGAGGAACTGAAGTTTTTTTCATGTTATAACTCCATCTGCAACCTTCTTCGCTGAGACTAACACTCAAATAATATAGCTCCAGTAGAGCGCTATCTACCAGCTTGACCTTGAATTTTTTTTTATCATTCGTTGGAAGAAAAAGGTTTGAGCTGAGCCTTATTATTTAGCAGAGCTAAAATCACTTCCATGAACTGGACTAAAGTGCTAGCAGCATTGGTGCCCTTGGAATAGTGGTTCGAGCATTTGGTAACGATTACGCGCTGTCCTTATTTTTGCCCAGGCAACCTTAAATTAAATGGGATTGATCTTGAACATTTCGGTCCACTTGGGCCAACAAAATGCTCGGTACATATACATAACTGTCATTACAGTGTCATGACATTGACATAAGGATTCATAAAACTCTGATAGATGGAAAAATGAAACTCCCTTTACTTCGGGGCCAAAGAAAATATACATAATTCTGTCATTACAGTGTCATGGCTTTGACATCATGACTAATTAAACTTTTATAAACAGCAACATGAAACTCGCTTTACTTAAGGCCCATAGTAGATATTCATAAATCTGTTATGTCCATCAATAAAAAGAGACCACCACAGGAAGTGTCATGACGCAACCTAATGTCACCAAAAATCTGTCACTTGACATAGGTGTTATGTCAGCTTGACATCAAAGTCAGTTGTCATAACGTGCTATGTCATTTCACCCCAGAAAGTGTCATGACAACCTAATGTCATCGAAAATATATGTCACTTGACATAGGTGTTATGTCAACTTGACAGCAAAGTTGACAAAAGCAGCCTTTATGACAACTGATGCCTGTTGGAATAAGAGTTTATAAATGTTTGTCGGTTTATGTCAGTTGCCATGAAGGGCTTATGTAGGTGTCATGTAGCCTTCTGAAACCTGCATTACAGTAAAGGGTTACCGATCATTTTGTTGGCCCAAGTGGACCGAAATGATCAAGCTCAATCCCATTTCATTTAAGGTTGCCTGGACAAAAATAAGGACAATACATAATATTAACGTGGTAAAACCTTTAGCCAAGTGTGTCTTGAGCTAAAGTGTGTAGAACTATTGGACTTCATTCCATTGTGCGCCGGCTGCTACAAGTCAGCTCGTGCCTTTTACTGTAGGATCACATGCAGAGAAATCAATAGCATTGAGTTTTCTCTTTGTGAGAAACAAAGTGCATTCACACAGAATGTCTGTTAAAGAGCATCAAGGCATGCATCATATGTGTCCTTTTAAAGGGATCCTAATGGCTTGATCGTCTTTCGCTGACCAAAAAATGCTTGTTTTTTCTTGCGGATGGTTGTATAATAAGCTTGCACGTCTTGATCTCAATTGGAATTTATTAGAATTCTGACTAGCGAGACCAGATTTTTGTTGGGCTTTGTTGGATTAATAATGTGCAATACTTGAAACCACAGCAGGCTAATACAATTGCATTTACAGTTACAGCATTTAGCAGACGCCCTCTATCGAAAAACATATCCTCACACTAGCACAAATAGGCCATGGTCTAGGAATACCATACAGCTAAAAAGCTGTTTGAGAAGAGTAAGTATGAGAGTTAGTACAGCAGAGAAAACGGTGAGAGGAGCAATGCTAAATCGTACTAACAAAGACGTCTTGCGTAGAATTGCAGGATTGACTTCCTGAATCCAACCGCGCCATGGTTTCTTGCACAATCTTCAGCCCTAGCGGTTTAGCGCCCGCGTTTGCATGGCACTCCTCTCTAAGCCCCTCATCCTCATGGATCTCCCTGCAGGAGGGCTGCGGATCGAGTGCGGAAAATGGAGAGAAAAGTGTTGACTCCTCGAAACATCTGCCTGCTCGTTCTCTCCTGGTCTCAGACCAGCTGTGGCTCATCTCCACGCCACTGAGGCTAATCAATCATTCATTTAAGCTAGGCTAGCACTTCTGACGTGAGGGGAAATAGCCCCTGTGGTGGAAAACCATATAGCCTACAGTAGGTGTTGGGAATGAAGAATGCTAGCCCGCGGGCAGCCATTTTGCTGGATTTATGTTGTCTTTTGTGCTTCAGATCTGAGCCAGGCTTCTTTTTTTTTTCTTTTTTTTTTGCTTGTGAAAAATGCTCTTTTAGCTCAGCACTTCCATGAGCCCCAACATTTGCAGAAAGCCCACATGTTTCGCTCGGCTCTTGCCCTATTTTTATGGGTATTAGCGCTGGGCTTGAGGGGGAGAACCCTCCACTGCCCTTCTGTATGAATAAACCAAGCTCTCTCTCACACAGAGAGGTAATTGAATATAAGGCAGATGCTAGCGGTGTGTGTCCTTTTTGACTTTGAGTTCAGGCACACACCGTCAGATCCCTGGGTGGAGAGTGAGCTGCTTGATTGCATTTTGAAGAGACGCATGTGACTGTGTAAACCTGTGAATATGCATGTTAGCATCTGTGTATCCGTTCATGCCAACTGCTATCGGGTCTTCTATCGAGTGATTGAAGCTTTTACCTCTTATTTTCTGTTTGGAGCTACTGTAAATACCTAATTTCAAACTTTTTTACACATATTGGGAAACCCTCAAGATGGCCCGGGTCAACAGGTACTGTAGTGATCAGAATAGGAGGACTAACATAGTCCTCTCTCTCAGTCCAACTTCTTTTCAATAGATCAAGCGATTGACAGCCAACGAGGCTCCTTATGTGCTACAAACATTACCTTGACACTCGGGCAGCAAATATACCCCCCAGGTTCTGGCAAAAATAGCTCAGTGAACACATAACAGGTTGAGATTGAGGCAGCTGTTAAAACCGTGTTGTGCCTGTCTGGGTCAATTACACGTTGCAAAACCTTTTATTGTCAGGTGCCCATGTGTGAAAATGATGGGTGTTGGATAGCATGTAGAGAAAGTTGCACTGGATTCTTTAGCTAACACCCACCCAATGGATGGAAACAATTCTGGTAAAGTCAGATTTGGGTTAAAATCTTGAAACAGGGAAGGGAAAAAAAATCCAATCATTTATCTTTTCCATGATATTTAGACAGTTAAGCCAAATGAGCTCACCCATTGGAAGGACTTGATTGAACAGAAGACCTTACGGGTCCAAATAAATAACAGCATAATTTCCATTGGGTAGGACATCACTCCAGGCTTCTGGAAGGCAAATATATACAGTATGTCACTGCGAGCACGCGCACAGCCTAACAATTATCTGGCCCTAATTTACATAATCACACATTTTATGTACAGCCAATCACCAGGTCTGTGTCGAGAGCATGATAAAGTAGGTAAACGAATTAGCTAGCCGTGATGGTGTGTATCCATTAAAGCCAACGTCCTTGTATTATTTTAAGGTGGTTGCGCACCAGGGATCTGTAATGTACGGCGTCCACACTGTGATCTATTGGATATAAAAATATTCCGCTATAACAAAGTCCTAGACCTAAATTTCACCGCCCGCCGTAAAAATACACAGTATTACCCATCCATACTTCAAATGTTTTAATGTTTTGAGGGTCCTAGGGATTAGGGAGCCATTAAAAAAAAACTAACATGAATATTGTTACAGAAAACACAGCATATTTATTTTTTTTCTGTAGAGCTATTTTATCCAAAGCAAAGCAATGGAAGAATATTAGTTTAAAATAGTTCCATCTCTCTCCCTCTGTGTCTTTCTCTCTCTCTCTCTCTCTCTCTCTCTCTCTGCAGGCATCCCTTGTTGCACACGCACGTCTTTGCAGACTTGTTTGTCATCACAGCCCCAGCATGACGCTGCTCACCAAATCCCTTTTTATTTTAAACACGTTTATTTCTTTCTGAGCGCCCCACTCCACGGCTCACGACGCACGATGGATTTGAGAAAAAAATCATTTCGGTTGACAGGAGAACAAACGAAGCCGCGTAATTGGTGTTCTCTTATCGTTTTTTGTTTTTTCAGTTGTTCCAGGAGTGACGTTGGGCTTCTTCCAGTGTGCTCCAGAGTGGAAAATGTACATCAAATCAAGCCACAAAACTTTCAATTTTGGTGCAGTTGGCAGATAAAGAGTGCAGTCTTGTCTCTCAACTCTGTCTCTCTGTCAGGCAATAGAAGTTGCCTTCTTGTATCACGTTTTTATTTGTTTTTATTAAGTTGCTCGCAAAATGTTACACCTTTCCTGGACGCAGCGTAGCTCGCTTTATACGGCCAGCGAATAGATGTCAAATAAAAAGCCTGTTTGCCAGACCGTATCGTTGTTCTACTCGAGAAACACTCCATTTCACACTGCAGAGCTGGAAAGCAGGATAAATGGCCTGCTTTCTGCGCGCTTTACTCAGCCGATGCACTCTGAGGTCGTCACGCTCTCATTGTTTTCGCAGTAATGTGCAGGTCCACGGCGGGCGGACGGTGTTTACGGTTGCTCTTTATAAGGATGTTTATATCCCAGCCCCGTGATCGAGGGTGGGGTTTTTTTATTTTCTTTTTCTTTTTTTCCTCGATAGCTTGTGTCACTACAGCTTAACAACACTGGGCCGCTCTGTTTACTACAATATCTGTGACCGCTAGTCTCTGCGTATCGTATCAGCCTTCAGTGTGGTGTCCGTTAACAGTGCGCTTTCATTTGCACCCCCTGTTGAGAGATTCTCAAAGTGATTATCATGGTTATTGATCTTTAGTTCACTGTGTATGATTTTCTTTTCGAGCACATTTTCCCAGCATGCATTTGCTCAATCTGCTCACTGACTCTTGACTCTGACTTTTTTTCTTTTTTTTTTTCGTGTGTGTGCGTGTGTGTGGTGCAGACATATTTTAATCATGGCCGATCTTTCTGTGTAGTATTTTAACACACTATTGTTATTGTCTGCAGTAAATGATAAGACATTTCACATTTACATCTCCGGCAGCAAAGATATTCATTCAAAGTGACTTAGGCAAGACAAGAGTGGCTCTCTGAATGAGATTTGAACTCTCAACCTTGACTAGAACGAGACTTTAATTCATTCGAATGGTTTCTTAACAAGTTTCATCTGTTTCCATCACCACTCCCCGCATGGGGTTAATGCAAGCAGTGAATCACCCTCTCTGAGAGTCTTTTTGCCTTAATGGCTTTGTATCCATTTCTGAAGCGGACGCCTTTTTTTTCTCAAGAGGATTAGTCTTGTACAGTGCCTTTAATTACAAACATTGAGTGGCTTCAATTACCAGCATTTTAGAACTATATGCTTTTCCTGGTTTTAATGAGTCACCAAGTTCAACTGGGTTAAGGGTCCCCTGGATAGACGATCATATACTCTTACTGAAAAAGACTAATAAATGCTAATTGACTTGCAGTTTTTAAAAAAATATGACACTAGCCCATCGTGAGTGTTTGAGCTCATGTATACAAAGGCTGATAGTGCTCTCCTCCAAGCGTGCACAGCTACCCTATGACATTGAATGAGCTGTACTACTCATTGGTAGCTGTTGTGCGATAGGGCAGAACTAGCTAGCGGATGGGGACTGGCAATAATCTAAATTGAAAGAAAACGAGGTTACAAAAAATCAAGGCCAAAATTAAATAAATAAATGGCATCAAATTTCATCAAAAATATCTTTATTATGTTTATTATTAAAACCACTGAAAGACGACGTGTCAGGTTAATCCTGTAATGATTCCTATTTTTTTTATATTTTTATGATTAAATATTGTTATATATTTATTATAATGATTTTTTCAAACAATCGGCAGCCAGTTTTAACCGGTCTCCTCAAATTGGAAAGGTGATCCCTCAAAGACCAAGAGAAGCTGATTGATTATATTACTGCTGATCTCCTGATCCCAGTCATGTCACAAATCTTTGCTACCTGCATTAGTTTCATGCTCCTCTCCACAGATCCACTGCGTGCTATTCAGAATAACTTGGAGTGGTATCTACCCTTAAGATTTGGCTTCAGTTTTGTCATCGTTTTAAGTTTATTCGCACATCACTTCCCTCTAGACTCAAACTTTGGCCGGAATTAAGTCCTTTGGTGAACTTTATGATGGCGACTTCTTCTTTTGAGTCTTCATAGGAAAATGCTCTGTAAATTCTCTCCAATCCAGAAGGAACTCGTATCGCGGCCTCGTTTCCTTAACAGACTGTAGTGTCTTCAAAATAAAAAATCTAAATAGGAACAGGAACTGGGACTAGAGCTGACTGAGGAACTATGGCACTGGGAAGAGTAATCTCCATCTCCTCTTGTGCCCAACTTCAGCTTCATTCAGCTGACATGCCTCACGTTTTTTTCATTATTTTTTTATTTATTACGACTGTCAGAAATAATCAAGAACTGTGACCAAACATGTGACACTTGCAACTTTTTATTATGTATTGGTCCTCCATGAAGCTCAGTGGAGTTCTGGTCTGCAATATTTGACAAGATTTTTTTGCTCTACGCTTAGCCAGGTCCAGCACAGCTGATCCTCTTCCCTTCAGGACTTACAAGATGATTGCTTTTACTTTGCTTTTGGTCAGGCAGAGAATACTCTGGAATAGCCGGGAAATCATCTACCTCTTCTTCACTATATGGCTTAAAGATGTGAGGCTTTTTTTCTTGATCACTCCGAGGATCTCGTAACTCTTTTTTTTCACAAAATGGAAACCCTTCTGTTTTATTTTAATAATCGCCTCCAGTAGTACTGGCACCTAACTAAACATATGCAAGCTTAGTCCAGGACTCAGTAGTTTATGCTTTTTTAAACTGCTTTTAGTAGCTGTCGAGATTTTGTATATCTGTTTCAGGGGTGTGCAGCATATAAAGAGAGAGAGTATTTTTCCTACCTAAGGAAAGAGGAGTGTCTCCGAGATCCGAACTCTCCACGGCTATCGAAAACAATTAGCGCGCACAAAAAAAACTAATTTAAATATTGTATTTTCTACCCCTTCTTTGCATGTGGGCCTTAGTGGCCCGTAATATAGATATATGTGCATTAAATATTCCATAAAATATAGATTGCTAACAAAAACTTTATGGTCCTCCGAAGACAGGTGTTGGTGGTAGGATTAGGGAATAAATAAATAAATAAATAAATAAATAAATAAAGATTTCCATTGCTTAATATATTCTGTTGAAACAGTTCAACTTTAAAGCCGTACTTTTTCATGCCTTGGCAATATTCTAGTCTTCATGCAGTCATGCCAATAAAGCTACGTTAAATTGAATTGCTATTGAGTTGAGCGAGCAAACCAGCCAGTGCTCAATTCCATGCTGACTGATATAATCATTAACTGCTTAATAATGCACATAGTAGAAAGGCAAAATACATGAAAAATGGGAAACAAATGTCTCTCTGACAGCGTGATGGCTTAAAACCCAGCGGTTGAAAATCATGATGCATGAGACGAGCGGAGCTCAGCGTGGCTGCTGTCGTGGGCTGTTTGTAATCTTGTGCATGTTTATGTGGAGAGGGCCGCTTCAGGATTAAGACAGAGGATGAATGGTTAAAGGTAAACAGTTGTGTTTGTACAGATCAACCTCTCAATTACTGCTTTAAGACCATATAATCATATAATCTCTCTCTATCTCTCTGTAAACCCCCCCCCACACCGGTCCATTACTATTTCAGTCCAATGCAATCCGAAATGTTTTATTGGTACTGAATGTTGCCTGTTATATTATTGCCTGTAATGATCATGACCTTAAAATAGAATAGAATTAAAGTACAATATAAGTATAGCACATGTGGTATATACTGTGTGTATATATAGTGTGCTCATGTCTTGCCATATTGGTTGTCCATTAAGCTGTGACAGGATGCCACACATGTTGCTGTTTGCATAATTTTTTTTCCTTCTTTAGCCTACTTGAATAACCCCATACTGCGATTTCCATCCATTATGCAGAGATTAGTTTTTATGCTTGGTTGAGGTGGATTAGATGGTGTATTGATAAAAAGAAATAAAGGCTGATGGAAACAGATATTTGGAATAAATGATGAGGTAGCGAGTGTGTTACAGTCAAGATGTCATCTTGTTGCTGCTCTTTAGAATATTCAAGAGAGCAAACGACGCTGATGGAAACGGACAATGTTTCACACATCGTTTTGGATGATTCGGTTATATTTTGTGATGTATATGAATGGACAGACAGCTTGTTAGGACACTTTTGTCTTCTCTTACCCTACATTTAACATGACACATTAATTTCCTACACGACTTGCAGCTGCAATTCTGACGATAGCGACAAGCGAGAAATTGAGTATGTGCAAGTCAGTTATGACACAGCAAAATGGGACCAGTCATACGACACACACAATTTTTAGTTCCTACTTGCGTTTGGTTCCTATAAACCAACTTATAATACAGAAAAATTAAAAAGGCAGTTAAAAATGGGTTCCGTCCCTGTTTCTACTGCAGATAAAGCACACGAGTAGCCAGGAGTCTGGCAAAGCTTCACTCTGGCGAAATACAAGTGCACGTAATTGGTTCGTCCATTTTTCATACAGTACTGTGCAAAAATAGGCACCCTAAACCTTTAATATAAATTTTGTTTTAGATGTTTATTTGACATCTTCTGCATTAGTGTGTCATTAGAAAAGAGAAGATTTTTGATTTCCAAACATTCATTTTCCAAAAAAATAAATTATTTAAATGTTACAAATGTTACAGTTTGGGTTTTTACCTGCAGAGGCAGAAGCAAGTGAGAACCAAAGTTCTGCAGAAGAACTGTAGCAAGTTCTACAAGATTCTTGGAACAACCTACCAGCCGATTTCCTTATAAAACTGAACGACAGTGTGTCTACGAGAATTGATGAGAAGGCTGCTCACACCAAAAATGTATTTGTTTTAGTTTTTTACTGTTTACTGCTTTTTATATATTCAGTAACTTTTAATGGCATTATTTTTAAAAGCAATTTCGACTTTAAAGAATTTCTTTACATGTGCCTAAGACTTTTGCATTTGTGTGTGTGTGTATATATATATATATATATATATATATAAATAATGAACACATTGTGTTTTTTAATGGTTATGGTCTCCAAAAACATATCAGCCTTTGTCTGTGCTTTAGCAGTGCTTCATACTGTGCATACGTTCAACGGGGCCCAGTTGTCATGGTTTTCTCCTCGGATGTCACACAGCCGTTCTCCTGCTGTGATGCGTATGCGAGTGTCATGTTTCCAGCCCTGGTTTGAGTGTATAATGGAGATAAGAACGCAGACCACACATTTATTCAACCTCTCCCAGCACGCCGAGATGAAAGCACAGCGTCAATGGGCAAAATGTCAGGATAGAATATGAGGAGTGTGGAATGTCGTGTCTGCTCTGAGAGAGTGTCTCATACCGTACTGATAAAAGTGGCCCCGGAAGAGACAGAGCGAGACCTGCATTACACACGGCGGATTCCAAGAATCTGTCTGAAGAACGGAAAAAAATAAAATGAAATGAACGATCGGCCTGGAGAACGGCAGAGCAAGAGAGAGATGCGAGGAAATTAAGCCGAGAGGAGATTTCTCCAGCAGAGAAAATGACAGCCGTGCTTCTTTTGAAATTTGAATGGAGGTGTTCCTTTCATAGCAAGGCTATAAAAGAGAGTGCGCACTTGAGAGCTTGAGGGAGTACGACTTAAAGATGGCAGTAAATAAGCTAGGGGGGGAGTCAAAACTGATCTCATGAGTTCAGAACTCGGTCCGATAAGACCTGCAAACCTGCCGATACCTTCAACATATCGAGCAAGCCGATGGATTTAAACCGTGGCAACTCGAGGAACCCCACCGAACAAACACACGCACACGCACAGTTTGGCAGCTACTGACCACCGTTTTGGCATATTGATGTTCAAACAGAAGCTAAATTACATGTACTCTAGTATAAAGGTCTAAAGGGATTTTCTCTCTGTAAGGGACTTAATTATCACTGAACACTTTAAGGCTTCTGCACATCTCCCTAATTAGCTGTTTCGCAAGTAAATGGCACTTTTTAATTACCTTTTTGCGAAACGGCACATCTGAAAGTACCTGGCGTATTTGTGAAGTAATTGTTGCTCAGTTCTCTTTGCAGCATTAGCCATCGGCAATGCCCATGTCTCCCATGTTAAACGATAGACAGACCTGGCAGTGCTGAAACTAACACACGTGTCCTCTGTGGCATGTACAGCTAACCACTGCATCTTTTCCAGCACGACACATTTGGAAGAGGGCGCCAAGTGTCCAATTCTGTGTACGTAACCGAACAGATGGATATAATCGACCAGGATTACTCTGATTCATCAAGGAATAGCGCGTCCTTCCCACCCAATCAAGTATCTGTTTTCTTGAAATCCTGACCATGGGCCCCAGCAATGGTGCACAACCTCAAGATACTGTTAATTAGTATTTAATATGTTCTGTTTTTTTTACGGTGACGCTCTGGATATTATTGGTGGAAAAACTCAGACATTGACGACATTCATGTTGCTTTGCAAAACTCTTAATTCACGTTTAATTAATCGCCATTTCAGCTGTCCAAAATTACCCACACAATTAGTAATACCCACCTGCCTTATCTGCACTAGTACCCACCTGCCTTATCTGTACTTATACCCACCTGTCTTATCTGTACTTGTACCCACCTGCCTTATCTGTACTAGTACCCACCTGCCTTATCTGTACTTGTACCCACCTGTCTTATCTGTACTTGTACCCACCTGTCTTATCTGTACTTGTACCCACCTGCCTTATCTGTACTAGTACCCACCTGCCTTATCTAAACTAGTACCCACCTGTCTTATCTGATGACAATCTTGACATACATATGGAAAATGAGCTGAAAAGTGCTTTTAAAGGGCAGATTGATTTCTGGATTGGCGAGCTCTGTTACATGCTTTAACATACAGTCAAGCCGGAAAGTCTGCACACCCCTTTCACCTTCTCCACGTTTAATTTCATTACAGACTTATTCTACAGTAGATTGAGTTCATTTCTTGCCTCAAACATCTACACACAATAGCCAATAATGATGAAGTGAAAACAGGTTGTTAGAAAATATGCAATGTTATTT
>JAOUQW010000038.1:1839243-1855010 GCA_028565825.1 Olivaichthys viedmensis | reverse complement strand
AGCGTAGCCTTTCTGTCAGCTCCAACCAGTCTGGCCATTCTCCACTGACCTCTCTCATCAACAAGATCCACAGAACTACCGCTCACTGGATGTTTTTTCTTTATTGTACCATTCTGAGTAAAAATGCTTTACTGAAATGTGACAATTCCTTACACAGGTTATTAGTTTATTCTATTGCCTATGACTTGCAGAATGGATAATAGATTGTGACCTTTGACCCCTTCTCCACCAATTATCTATCCTCCTCTCTGTCCACTCGCGTATGTGAGCTGGTGAGTCAGGATTGTGTGCATAAGTGTGTGTATGTGAGTAGGACCAGCTTCCTTGATGTATTTGGTGTCACCTTGTTTACTATATACACAGCTTTCAATGTTGAATGTAAATTTGTTACTTTAGCGGCTGTGTTTCAGTATTCTTAATTTGAGTTTGCCCCCATTATGCCTTTCCTTTAAATGGCCACTTCAGTGTCACTCAGACCAGCTGGTGGTCAAACTGGTGTCTTTCACTCTCTCGAAGCTTCTCTGGTCTTTTTGTCGTCCCGTTAGTGATGTCACAGCTATGAATGGAGGACCTTTTTAAGCCAGTGCAAGGTCATGCTCATCTTTTATCTTTACTGGGAGATCCGTCATTTCTGACCTGACCTTATTTGTTCTGTTGGATTGCCTCTACAATGACAACCGCATACGCTCGCATTTTTTCTTCTTGTCTCTTTATTCCTTGTATCTTCTTTCCTTATGTCTCTGTTTGATCTGCAAAATACAAACACAAGCGCTGAGAGGGATGGGTAGATACCACTATAATAATAATAATAATAATAATAATAAATTCCATTTAGGAAAGGATATAATGATGTATATTACAGTTCACAGGACGGTGTACTGTCTCTAGCACAATACTGTGTCTTTGCTATGTATTCTACCTGATATTAAGATATAAAATATTGGTTAGTAAATCAATAAATAATTTATTTTAAACATTTCATCTATTTGCTAACACATAAATATACATGTAGCATAATTTATTATTACTAGTTTATTATTATTATTATTATTAGTATTATTATTGTTAATTAATAATGTTTATTTACATATGATGTTTACATATGTATTTATGTAAGCCTTTAACAGTTATTTAATAAATAAAGGAAATAAGGTACAACATTTTATTTATTTATTTATTTATTATTAGATGACACAAATGGCTACTGTTTGTCATTTACATGTGTAAATATAGGTATAATGTCTTCAGATTTATGAAGACATTCATAAATCCTTTCAAGTCATAATTACTAGTGGGAACGACAGAAATAATCATCACATCCTCCACCATAAGAACATTTTAGCACTCTAATTCTGGGGCCTTCTGATCACCGGCCGTGCCCCTCATCACCTGTTCCAAGTTCACGAGCAATCAAGGACTTAATGTAAGGATACTGAGTTTGTTTGCCTGTTTTGCCGTCTTTGTCGTTTGACCGTCTGTAATTCTGAGCCAGGATTTCTCACTGCCTGTTGATGTCTCGTGTATGACCCCATTTTTGCGTTTGGATTTCTGCTGTTTGGATCTCGTTTGACCTGGTATTGGTTTTCTGTGTGTTTTGCTCGTTCAACATGACAGGTGCCACTTCCTGTTTTTGACCCTGCTGCCTTTAATAAGCTCTCTGCATTTGCATCTGCATTCTATCAATTTCAATACCAGAGTGTCCTTTACCCTTTCATCATGGTGAAGTCAAAGATTTTGTGTGGTCAATTGTTGGTAATTATTTATTTTTCGTATGAAAAAATAAATAAAAATACAGTAACACTTTGTATGAAATCCAAATGTAAAATGACCTATGAATAAGCCAGTAATTCATAATGCATAATAACCATTGCTAATAAAGTACAGTGCATTTTCATAAATAATTATAACAATGTGTATAATGCTTTATAGATGAGTTGTAGCATGGTATGAATGTGTTCATAGTTTTTTATAGATATGGCCTTCATAGAAAGTGTTACCCAAAAATAACCCCAACATCTTAATTTCAGTAGTCAATGATGAGGCCATAGACACTGGCTTACATCTGTAATCTATATTTTTACAATAGGGGAAATGTTCGAAAGATACTGAAATAGAGCAGGCTAGCTAACAAGCGAAGATTAGCGGTGCACTTTTAATGCAGACTTCTTAATTACGACTTGGAAAATATGAACAATCTCCTCTCCGTGATCCTCTTGGTTTTTGTGGTATTTGTCGCCTCTTCTTTATGGCTCTGTGTGGGCATGTGAAGCCCAAGGTGCTAAAATGATTTTGACAAATGACTCAGAGTGACCTTTAACAGAGGTGAGTGCTGCTCATGTTCCCTGGCTGTGGGGAAACTCTCAATCCTGGTTTTTGAGCAGATGTTAGCATCTCACCCCCCCACTCCAAAAACAAGGGATTTCGTCCACAAACACATTGGCGTTGAATTTTGTTTAAGTCCAGACCGACAGCGGACGAGTCGTACAATCCGATTGCTGTCAGCAGGAAGGACTTCCTGGAGTGCACTTCGCTGATACAACCACTTTATCAAGGAGTGCTACGGTAAGTCGTTCCTATTGACTGTTGTCAGACTGGTACAACTTGTCTCATGTGGATTTAGAAAATTGCAATGTCGATGTGTTTGTAGACTGGAATCCTCCATTTCTGAAACTAATGAATGACAGATGGTCATTGTACAATACATCATACACTACACTAGTGATCACCAACCCTGTTCCTGGAGATCTACCTTCCAACAGAAGGCAGTTCCAACCCAAATCCAACACAGCTGCCTGCTCCAGATAATCACTTGGGATTATCTGGCTCATCTTAATTGTATTCGGGTCGGAACTGAGTTCTATAGGTGGTCACTGCACATTTGTAACAGAGCAATAAAGTCTCTCTATCTGAACTGTGCTTTTGTGAGGCTGCTGTAACAAAGCAATAAAGTCTGTTTTTCTGTCTATTTATCCATCAAGAGTTGCCAGTTTATTAGGTACACACATGGTACAATTCATAATTTACACATATGAGCTTATTTGTTAAACTACCAAGGCATGTTTAACATTTTTATTCAGTGCATTATTGGAACATTGCATTATATAGTATACTGTGTGTGTGTGTGTGTGTGTGTGTGTATATATAAATAAAAAGCAGTCTTTATGACGTTGACACTTTTTGGAATGAGCATTTATGAATGTTTATGTCCGTTGTCAGGAAAGGCTTATGTAGGTGTCATGCAGCCTCATGAACACTAGTTAAGTAAAGTGTTACAGAAGAAAATGACCTTATATTTAAAATATACTGCCAACTAAGACTCGCTAGGTCAAAAACCTTACCTACCTACCTACCTACCTACCTTTAGGGCGAAATGTAATTCATACCAACAAGAAATTTAGGTCCTGATTTACTAAAGGCTTGAGTGCGTAAAAACGCATGCAAACTTGATGACAACCTCGCAAAAAACAAACGTGTAAGCTGATTTACTAACAGGTTCTACGGAGGATTGCGACTTTCACATGAGCAAAATTGCACGTCTTATCCGTTTGGCATGTATGTCTTAATGAGTATGCAATTTGCGGCGTTTCTATCTAAAGGTGCACAATACGGGGCGGTGTCGATGCAAATTGATAAATTTTGCACCCGCAATGGGATTTTTCTAAACCTGAAAGTAACTTCGGGAATGGAGATTGCGTGCGCAAATTAGTATTAAATTTGTGGAAGTCCGTTTCCATTGGTTGAAGACGAAATCATGCCATTCACGAGGTTTTAATAATAAGAAGGTTTATCAAGATTATGCCTTAAGTGTCTCAATGTTAAGAAAGTTTTTTAAAATGATGACTTATTATTACAGCGAAGTTGGTTTCATGTTAGAACATACACTCATATTTATTTTGCGTTCAGTTTTTCAACACGTCTCATCGCCCTTAATCGGTGTTATACTGATTGTGCAATTCTGCACGCGTGACGAGTTTAATTCGCTTGGAGATCTGAACTCGTCACGCCTATCAATAACAAATAGCGCATGCAAAAACCTAATTTACATATTGTTTTCTCCCCCTGACTTTGCATGTGACGTCATTCATGCCATTATTCTATGTAAATCACTCGCAACACACCCACTAACTGCACATGCAATTTATCCGATTGGTAATGATTAATTAGCGCCCGTTATTTGGGATCTTGGTAAATCCAGGCCTTAGTGCATTAGATTAAGTAACAAAAAATGTGAAAATAGTCAAATGTTAGGAAATTTATAATAAAAATCTAAATATCTGTGCAAAAGTTTGCATCTCCCTTTTTGAATGCGATCTAATTGTTCTGTACTAATTTATATGCCCGCGCTTTGCCTTTATAACTGCCTCCAATGTCACGATCGAGTTCCGGGGTGCGGACACAAGCGCAAGGCCGCTTTGCAAATAAAACATGTTTATTCTTCGTTTAACAGACATCGGGTTGCGAACATACAAAGTAAGCTCGCCGTGACAGGCGTGTTCAAACACAGAAACAACAGGAGACCGCACAGGACGGAAACAAGCGGGTATTTAAGCACTTAGACATGAAGGGACCGGACGAGGACCAGCTGGGGACATTTAACAGCACGAGACAAAGACAAGGAAACAAACAAACAAACAAACAAATGCGCGTGGTTGCCACGCTATGGCCCGCACACAGCCGTGCACGTGACATCCAACCTCTTTGCGTATCCTCTGAGCAGCTTTTAAATCATCTTTAATATTCAGCCCCCTGTAGCTCAGCCACCGCACATTCTTCCTTACATCTCTGTTCTAACTCTGTCAGATATCGTACACGGCCTTCTACAAATCAGATCTGGAGACAGAGAAGGTTATGGCAAAAGTTTGACTTCTTGCTTTTGGCTATTTTTAAACTATTTTTCTGTTGATTTGGATGCTTTGGGTTATTTTGTTATCAGAATCAGAATTAGGTTTATTGCCAAGTAGGTTTTCACATACAAGGACTTTGCTGTGGTATGTTGGTGCATAACAATTATGTTATAAGGATATATCCAGATTTCATTTTTAATGGCATTCTTTTTCATTTGTAGATAAATTGTAAAATAGAGGTGCATTTTCAAGCTATCAAGCTATGCAGTAAGGGGGGAAAAAAACCATAGGAGACAGTCAGTTACGTTGCGTAGCTAGCTAGCCTACTAATGTAATAGCCTAATCAATGTAAAAATGGCGTAATTAAATATTTGAATTTATCTGTCTGGTTATCAGTCCTTTCTTTTTAAGGTAAATAAAAAAAAGGTTGAACTATATGACGCTGCACTATTAAGCTCACCACTGCAATACTCATAAAAAGCATGCGTTTCTATCAGGGTTGCCAGATTGTGACCCACAGGTTGTGATATTTTAAACTGAATTGCCTTTATATTTAGATTTGGCCACAGATATGGTTTGTAGTCGATCAAAGAGGTTTTAATCTGGCAACCCTGATTTCTACATAACCACTTCCTCTGCCGGTGTGCGTGTTCTGTGTACCAATGCTAATGTACCAATTATGTGTACTTTGTTGGTTTGATAGAAAGAAATCCCGACCTGTCCACAACAACGTGGTGTTTAAATCACAAATATGGATGGAATTTAATTATCGATAAGCCAAGTGTGTCATGTGTCGGGAGAGTTCAAATGGAAAAATCTGGGATTGGGTCGGGGACATTTTGGGCTAACATGAAGCCAGAGGTCAACCATCTTAAATTGGTATTTTAATAAAGCTGTTTTTGGATGGTTCAGGTGTTTGTATTATTTTTAATTTAAATAGTGTCAGACGGGTGTGAAATGGCTTTTCCCTGACCTTGGCTTGGCTGCACATCTCGTGTGTGTGTGTGTGTGTGCGCGCAAGTGACACTGGGTGCAGTTCAAACGCTTTTTTTTTTTTTTATAGACTTTTTGTCAGCATTCATTCTAACAAGTAAGATTTTATCTAATGAGAGCATGCGATTTGGGAGAATGAACATAGATACACAGACGTGTCAAGCTAAAACAAAAGAGAATGTCATAACTTTATGCTGTTGTACTTCACTAAAACATTAATGAAGGGGCCGAATAAATATGTACTTGCTCCCTATTCGCCTAATTAGTGGTGAGCGTGCGCGATAATGTGCATGAACCACACATCTAAACAGGCCTAAAGAAATGCTCCAGATAATGTAGTTAACTTTACACTTTATTACACGCATTCATTTAAATGTTATATTTGTAGACCACCTCTCCCTGTAGCTTTTTCCCAGTGTTAAAACGGACATCTACTTGGACTGCATCATGGGTAATTAATGACCATCTGGAACAGGCAAAGTACAACACAAGATTAAGCCTGTATTAAAAGACAGAAGTAAGAGTTTACCCCCAGTCAGGTCATCATTCCTGAAAGTTGCATGTGTTTTAAGCGCCTGTGTCACATGATTTCAAATTTTCTGCCATCATGGTTCCTATGGCGATGAGCTTCATGTGCTTTTATCTGTTTTTTTCATGTGGCTCTGTTTTGGCTTTGTTTTGTTTTGTTTTGGTTTTGGTCCTTTCTCCGCCCACAGGTGAACATGATCGGGAAACAAACCAATGACGTCTCGTCATTGGTTTGTGTCCCGATCATCTTCACCTGTTTCGTGTTACCCTCTTGATTAGTTTGTCGATTTATACCCTTATGTTTCATTGTATTGTCATGCTCTCGTCCATCAATCCCAAGCCTTTATTTCCTTTAGTTCTTGTTCAGTCTTGGTTTCCTGGTTTTTGACTTCTGCTCGTGTTTTGTTTCACAATGATGGATCCCCCTGAGTGCCATACAGTGCCAATGGAAAAAAATCGCAAATGTTCAATGTGGTCTCAGACATTTGGACCCCACTGTAATGTACTAACTACACAGGAACTGTTCACTTATTATAAGATGAAGTTACACTTTAAAAGAAGTGGACAGTTCTTGTGTAGTCCGCATGTAGGAACTTTCACATTGCAGATTAGTGTTAATCCATCTGATTTTGATGGATCAGCATGTGACAGCACAAATATGGTACATAAATTATACAAGTTACACTTTAAAATGTCAAGACGTATTTGCGTACCAAAAACTGAAGTTGATATGTATAATATGTGCTGCTTTAATCCATCAGTAACAGTTTATATAAACACTACATATTCAGTTTCTGGTATCTGATGTTTGCAAATGTATTAGTGGCTCTTTCTAGATCAATGTTTTTTTTGTTCTTCCTTTTTTATATAGAGAGAAAAGGAAGTTGTGAGAGCCGCTTCTTGCCGATCGTTTGAGCGCAGGTGAGTTTTATTCAGTTTGAGGATGTTGAAGGAGTGTTCAAAGTGTTGCCAGGTTAATGAATGAGATGAGTGCAAAAGTTTGCAGGTCCACAGTTTCTGAAAAAAAAAAAAAAAGAATCTACAGATAAAAATTATTCCAAAATGTTAAAAATGAAATGTGGGTGTATCCCGCAACAATACAGCAATCCAAGACAAAAGGCCAAACCAACAGAAAAATCATTTGGACATCTGTGAAACCTAACACACTCTGAGCCAGATGTACGTACGTGAGAAGGTGCAGTATGCGCTCGTAATGCGTCTAACATAAACATTCAATTCATTAAGACTGTAGTTAATCACACAAACTGCGTCTGGGACGCTACTAAATGCATGTCATATAAGTGAGGAATAAAACATTTTGGGGCATGCAGTTATCGGAAAATAATCAACGACGGGATGGTGTGATGCGGAGTTGATGCTTGAGTTCCAAAGTTTTTTATTTCCGCTTATACCACAGCAATTTTCCAACAATGACACATTTTTATTTATTAAAGAACAACACGTCATACTTTTTATTCCTTTTTAGTTGCATTTAATGTTGTGGAACGTTCGCAACACAAGCTAGTTCCTGTTATGTTATTCTTTGTTAAATAACAAAACTTTTTAAATTTGTTAATTGTTATGCTTAAATGATCGATATGTGACGTCCCTGTGAATTAGTTGTTACTATAGAAATGATAAGGTATTAGAACGAGCATTTGTGATTTATGTCAGAGCTGCTGTTATAGAAAATTAATCAACACCTTCTGAACAATCACAATGGAGAATTTAACAGCGCTGTGGTATAAAAACATGTGATTGAACTGTATTCTTTTTCTTGTGGTCGACTGTGGCTTCCGTACCATTTAAGAAAGTTCGCAGTTTTACCACAGTCCTGTTTAGTGTGTTGACTTGTTTTTTGTTGTTGTTGTTGAATGTTGAATGAATTGTTGTTGTATGACCAGGGTTGCCAGATCTGCATGACAAATGCATCCCAATGGACAAGCAGTATTAAAACACATAGTTTGCTTGAATTGTTCTTTCACCAAGGCCCTTAAATGGTCTCGTATTATTACACATTTTGTCATAAATAAAGAATATCTATGACAATGAAAACGCACAGGAAAACCGCTCACCTAGCAACACTGGCTATACTGCTCCAAATAACACTTGTATTCTGGAGGCAGACACAAACACACACAAGACTGGTTGCTGCGAATTGTCCAAAAGTTGAGTACATCAAATTATTTCAAATGTAATCAGCCGCATGTTCCATTTCCCCACCCTTTTTCTTTTTGAGCTGACTTCCCACTTTTTGCATCATTTGCTATTAAATGTATGAAAATGTATTGCCTTGTACACGCTGCTTAAACTGCACGTTTAGGCTTCTACGCCAGTTTCATACATAACACACATGGTTTGTCATGCAGAATGCGGCC
This sequence comes from Olivaichthys viedmensis, assembly GCA_028565825.1. Taxonomy (NCBI): domain Eukaryota; kingdom Metazoa; phylum Chordata; class Actinopteri; order Siluriformes; family Diplomystidae; genus Olivaichthys; species Olivaichthys viedmensis. Next base: position 1,846,267 of record JAOUQW010000038.1, on the reverse strand, counting down.
TAATAGCGCCTTAAAACGAGCGCAAACAGCAAAGTACATTAGACTCTAAATGTTTTGTTGGTATAAAATAAAGCTTTTTGTCTTCCCCGTTTTGTTCTAAGGGTATGCAACCTTTTGCACACAACTCTATAACCTAAGGCTAAGCGTTTATCTGAAGCAGATAATGAAGCAGATTATTTCATTTAGCAGAGGAATGGGGTGGATGGATTCATTATACACTCACTAAAAGTGGCCTGGCGAGGAAAAATAGCCGGCAACTATTTCATTTTACACATATTAAAAACGTCGGCTTATGTTACTCAAGGGGACTTGTTTGTTGGTCATGAGAGCCCGCACACACACTGAAGCTCGTTATCAAATTAGGTAAATTTTACAGTCTTAATAATATTTCTTATTAATTATTTTATGGTTGTACCTATTTACTGGTTCAAATGGCTAATGTTTTAGTGGGAATACTAACTAGACATATGTTGGTGTTTCATGTGTGTCTTATCAAAGCGTTCCGAGAGGAGGACGAGGCCCGCTGCAGAGCCGGTCTAATCACCGAGTTGATGTGAGCTGACAGTTTGATGAGCCCTAAATCAGACGGGTACAAATACACACTGCCCTGTCAGTCATTAATGACGGCCATTAGGTTAGAAATAGAAAAGCGCGCTCCCAGTCATGCATACGCTGCGGCAACTCTCGACGGGCAAAACTCGAAGCATTGTCACATCTATCATGCGAATAATATTTCCATTAGCTGCTTCAGTGCAAGAGATCAAACGCAATTTTAGCTTTAGTAATGTAACATTTAGGGATTCGCTTCCTAATAAATACAACCTGCCATCAAAAACACCTCCTACCTCATTTTCTTGCATGCGACTCAAACACTGACTCACTCTTTTAGGCCCTGAGGTGGTGTTTTTTTATTTTTGTTTTTATTTTATTTTATTTTACAGCTCTGAGAGAGGCAGTAACATCATGACAATTTATGATGATGTATGAGTTTATTTATTATAAACTATAGAGGCACATGTTGGAGCCTAAGGATGCCTGTTTAGGTGCAATACTTGAATACACTCTTTCTCTGTGTGTGTGTATATATATGCATGTGTGTGTGTGTGTGTGTGTGTGTATATACATGTATGTGTCTTAATCTCAAATACCCTTTTTATTTTTTCCTTTACTCATATCAGAATACAACTGAACCTGTTAAAAGGAAACACCAATGTACCAGTACATTTACATTATGCAAGCAAGGCAATACGTCATTAACTATGCACTGATTTTCATATTACAAAAAAATAAATAGAATTAACTCAGGACGATTCTTTTGGTTTCATTGTGAAAATGTTCTCACATAAGGAAAAACCCTCTGTTAAAGCTTGGCTTTAAGACTTAAGAACCAGTGTGTTAAATTGTAAAAAAAAAAAAAAAAACTTGGCACCTTACAAGAACAGGTAATTTTAAGAAATCGGCCAGTAAACGTAATAATGGTGACCAATAGAATCTCAGGAAACGATTAGTCTTTCAGCATGAATTATTACGTAATCTAAGGAAATGTTTATATATGGACTACAGAACATTATGTTTTAGGAAATAAGCTTTACAGTGACATGTAAATTAATATGCAGACATTTAAAAACTTCTCGTGTGTAGAGTGTCGTTAATGGAGTTGAAATAAAAGCATGAAAAAATAAAGTATGTCAATACTGTCAATATCAAAAATATCCAACAATCTGAACATTGTCAATTGGAGGTAAAATCCCCATTTTTGTCTGTGCTGCCTAGCCTTAAAACTTTATTTGCTATAAATCTATCCTGTTATAGCTAATTAAAAATAAATGTATTTGTAAATGTACAGCACCACTCACTGGGGTAGAAATCAAGAATGCGCCTCACTGATCTTGGGCCATCTCAGAGCAGTTTTCATAATCGTAATAAAATCCTTTCCTGTGTCTGCTGTCAGGCTATAAAGTGAAAGATGCTCAGAGGACAGCTGCTCGAGTGTAATACTTTTCTGATGGCAGAATTTGCCATGTGAAATCATGACATGCGGCTGTCGTAAAGGACGAGGATCTTGCAAGTCAAGTGTATAGTTCTGAAATGTGAGCGGATTTGTACATTACTCCTAGTATATTTCCTGTGCTGGGTGATTTATCCAGCTCCAAAATAAACACACGAACCCTTATATTAATTTGTACCTCCAAAATAAGGCCTGTATGATCATAGCTACAAGCAGATCAATGCTTTTCTTTAAGTCTTAAGTCCCCAACAGGTTTGTGCAGGTTACTTTTTTATCTAAAGATTTAAGTACAAGACAAGAATAAATGTCCATGATTTATTATTTGGGCTAAAACAGCATATGGGTAATTTATGGAGGAGGTCAAATGAAAAATAAGACATTGAACAAGAAAGGAAATGTAATAATATGAGATTGTTCTGCTAATTGGCCTTATTCATTTATTTATTTATTTTTTAACGGTTATAAGCAGTCGGTGGTGAAATACGATGTGTGCAATATTGGTGGTAACCGCAGGTTTGTGTACAAGTGCGCTGGTGAGTGTGGATCTCGTTTAATTGTGTAATTCACCGTTGTTTGGATTTATTAAGCTTGTCCAACCATGTCCATATCTGTCTGATGGAGCGTTACATTAAAATTTTTTTTTTTTTTTTGCTTGCTATCAATTCAAGTGCTTGATTCATTAGTTTATATATTGGCCTGACCATTGGCCAAAGGGAACTGCAGTGTCAAACAGCCATTGACATAAATGGTAACACATCATTTGAAGGGTACAGTACATACACAGGGTCTTTATAACATATTGCATATATTCTTTCTAATGCAATTCTGGAGAATTCATGGAAGGCTTGTGTCAACTCATGAGGTGACATTGGAGGTTCTATGTGACTTTGTCTTTACATAAAAGAGAACAACCCTTTCATTATGGGTTGACTGATCAAGATTCTTACTTCTTACGTCATTATTTTTCTCCAAATCTCACAAGTTATTGGTTTGTTTTTACCAACAGCACATTCATGACACTTTGAGGAATTAGCAGAAGGTATACATAGTGCTTCACAACAGTGTTATAAATGCAAATTTGATTACCACTTTAGTTTGAGGGCATTCAAATAATTAATTTTGCTACCAACCTTGTAGCTACACTTCATCGGCCATTTTATCGGCGACACCTACCACATAGGTGCACTTTACCCCATCCATCAATGCCAAGGGACCACTATAGGACCACTGGTCAATAAATATTTAAGTGGTAGCACAGAACCATGGTTGGGTTTGTTTAAAACTGTGTACACACTTATTGCCCACTTTATTACACACTCCTATCTCATTGGTCCACATGTGTAGGTGTACATTTAGAGACTAAAGCTCATCTTTTCCCATGCACACTGTGTGCTAATCGTCCTTCAGCCTTCATCAGTGTCCGTTTCTGACCACAGCACTGATTTTTGATTGGTGAACTGTTTCTCAACCCAGCAGTGACATTGAGGTGTTTAAAAAATGAAATAAAAAATGCTGCACTGGGAATGATCGACCACCTAAATAATATCTGCTCTATGGTGGTCCCTTTTCACTGATGGACATGGTAGAGCGGGGCTAATACTTTGTGCACAGCAACAGATGGGCTACAGTCAGTAATAGTCAGTAGACCTACAAAGTGACATATGGTATGGGAACATGATAAAATGGCAACTCTGTGTGTACTTGCAATTATGAAAGCACCATCCATGAGTTATTCATCTCAATAATTTATACTTATCCAATTCGCTTCATCTTTCTTGGTCCCCTGTGATCCCCTCGTTTTCCGTGTGTCTGAGCAATAGGAGGGGCTGAGCAAGTGAGTGACAGCTCTGACAAGGGAAGGGGAGAGACTGAGAATCAGCAATCTCTCCGTCTGTTATTACTGCAGAGAACTAGCATGGATCTCTTTCTCTCTCCCTTTCTCTCTCTCTCTTTCTCTCACAGCACCTTCTAACAGCACTCCTTATCTTCCTTCCTCACTGTTTCCTTCTGTGTATTCTCCATGAATCTTGTCTCTCTCTCTCTCTCTCTCTTGCACTCTCGCTGACTGGGAGGAGCAGGTGTAGTCCTGCCTCTTTCTCTCTCTCTCTCTCCCCGATCCTCTTCTGCTTCCGTCTTTCCCTCTCCCGGCATCAGCGGCATCAGCAGCAGCATCAGCAGCAGCAGCAGCTGCCGTGTGCCCGGCAGGAGAGCGGCATCCGTTTCCGATGACACCGTCTCGGTCCTGGGACAGAGAGACACAAACAAACAAGCCAAACAAATAATTAAGAAAGCCTTCAGATTTCAGACTGGGTGGCTGTGTTGGATAGAGAGAACATGAGGAAGACCTGAGCTCTGGGATATTTTTTCTTTTTCTGTCTTTACCGACTGTCTGTCTCTAGCACCCTCCCTTTCCCCTTCCCTCGCTCTTTCACGCTGCGTTCTCCCTCCCCTCCCTCCTTCTCTCTTTCTCTCTCTCTCTCTCTCTCTCTCTCTCTCAGTGGCGGAATGTAGCGGCGGACTGAGTGCACGCTCTATCACTCCGTGCTGCACGAACAGCAGCGGGACACGGATCGGATGCTGCTCAAGCAGGAGAAGGGATTTATTCTCCCCGTGGATTCAAATGCGTGCTTAAACGTTGACCTTCTCCAGCTATACGGTCTTCTCCTGCTTGTTCCGTAGCTGCTGGATTTGTTATTTTTGGCTCCATAGGATCAGCGCGTGGAGCTTGCTTTCTTCCCTCCATACATATGGTGTATGTAGGAGTTTCAGCCCTGGAAGGGAATACTGGGAATCGCGGCTGCTGTCTGGAGGATCTGACCCTCCAGGATATGCAGAGCTGAGTCAGTGAGGACTAACGGGAGCCACAGAACAAGAAAGTGACCAAGCAGGGAGAAACGAGAGAAAAACAGCGGGCCCTTGTTGAAAATCTGCTGCCCCTCCTCAGAAACGAGACTGAGGCAGAAAAATTGAGGGATTGTTTTTTGACGGGTCAGATTGGTTACCTGATTTGAAAGAAGGATTCGAGGGGCGGTAACACAAGGGTGTGCTGCTGCATCGGGCTCTGCCGAGCGCCTCCACACAGACGCATCTGCTCTCTGCATCCCTCCCTCCCTCGCTCCACCCCTCCGTCCGGCGTCTCCCCTTTTTCCTCTGCCTATTCGGTTTGTCCTTGGAACCAGAGGTCCCATCTTAGCCCATCTACCCTCACCTCACTCTCTGGAACAGGACTAAAAAGGATCGTCCCATGTTGGATTCTGCCAGCCCTGGTTTTTCAACCTCTGGAATTCTACTGTGTGTCTGTGTGTGTGTGGGAGCGTGTGAGCTTGAGTGTGTGTGATTGCATTTGCGACATTGGGTGCCTGTGCTTGAAGGAGTGCTAGTTGTGTTGTGTCGGTGAGTATTTGCATCCGAGTGTGTGTCCTGCTGGGATTTTGTGATTTAAATTTTTTATTTTTTTTATCCCCCCGATGTTGAAAGTCATGAGCCATCCTTCTTCCGTGATCCTCCTGTGCCCGCGAAGTGCCCGACCCAGGGGTTAACCCACTGTGTGCCCAGGGCAGGATGAGCGAGACTTCCGGAGCTGTGACCACCTCAGGGGTGGTGATCCTTGAGGAGCCCGAAGTCGGCGGGGCTTCCGGGGGACGTCATCAAGGTGCTGAGCGCGCTGGAGCTTTTAGATGCGCCTTTTGGCCCAGACAGCAGACTTGGCTGTGCGTAGTTCCCCTCCTGATTGGCTTTGTAGGTCTCGGCCTCAGCCTCATGCTGCTCAAGTGGATCGTGGTGGGCTCTGTGCAGGACTACGTACCCACAGACCTCGTGGACGCCAAGGGCATTGGCCAGGATCCCATCTTCTTATCCAAGCCGAGCACTCTCCCCAAAGGACCAGACAGCACCACTTCCTCCACTACTACCACCACAACTGTATCCTCTACAATCTCCACTATTACCACAGCGGTGAGGGGTAAAACTCGAACAGCAGCATCTCCAAACACCAACCCAAGGGACGGAGGTTCCTCTGGCAGCCAAGTGACCCAGAAGACCATCACCACCACCATAGCCTTTGGCACTGCCTCCACTGGCCGGACTTCCACCTCCAGCCCATCTGCGTCCAAACCAACCGTCCTCAACGATTCCACCCGTGAGCACTCGACCACCGAGAGACCCGTCAACACTCCAGCTAGGACCCACATCAACCGCAAGACACGTGAGTCCTACGATCTCTGGATGTTTCCTGCTGCTCTGGGCCTAGTTGGGTTTGTTTGACTCAGGATGGCGATATCGAGTTGTGCATTGAGAGTTTTATTGATTGGCGGTTTATCATAGGAAACTTTATTTGGCTGTATGATGGCATGTCGTTTCCCATTGTTCCCCTTCATTAATTTCAAACCAGTAGCTAAGTATAGCGGCTTAAGTTCTTTTGAACTCTTTATCTTTATGTGGAGTATGAGCCGAAAAAGCATACTACCCAATAACTTATTTTATTCTATCATTTAGGGAAAACGAGCACAACTTTTTCTAAAATTCTAAAGAAAGACTACCCCACCTTCCACTTCCACCTTCTCCTCTTGGTGACATTGACTGAAACCAGTAGGGACCATGTGGTATGTGGGGCCATGTGTTACAATTTGAATGGAAACTTTACTTAAGAAATTGAAGCAAATGACGTGCAAACAGAACATTTCAATTTTGACGATTCCTCACACAACTAGCAAACAGATTTGTCAGTTTTAACAAAAGCATTCTTGAATAATTTGTATCACCTTAGTAAAACTTTGTATTAGTTTTTGATAAATGGTGTAGTTGCAGACATTTGACCCCACTGCACACTTGAGTAGCTATAGCCATGCTATGTTACACAGCCATTTATGCACTACATTTGCAAATGTATGTACAAATTTAGGTTAAGGCTTATGCATATATAGGTCTTTCTCTCTCTCTTTCTCTCTCTCTCTCTCTCAATATATATATATATATATATATATATATATATATATGCTAGAGGGCATGTTCATGGAT
>JAOUQW010000038.1:1819119-1832936 GCA_028565825.1 Olivaichthys viedmensis | reverse complement strand
GGTGGAGCTGAGGCTTGAACCCACGACCTTCTGATCAGTAGCCCAGTGCCCTAACCACTGAGCCACCACTGCCCTCGTTCACTAGCCATTACAGCTAGCTATAATATCGTTGTAGGAAGTCTGTGATTTCCTGCTAATTTAAGATAATATCTTGGGGTTTAAAATGAGTTCAGGCCTCTACCGATTTCTCTTTTCACTTCTCATGAAACAGACCTGCAAACGCTAGCGGCTATGAATAATTAGCAGAATTGTTAGCCGTAAGATATGGAAGGCCAGACAAATTTGAAAATAATGGTGTCACAGTTGTACACTGACAGTTTATCTGACAGTTGTACACTTTTGTACACAGTAGATGTGTACAACTATTTCGTACACATCTACTGTTTAAGCTCATTAGTTATGTTTTTTCCCCTCTTTTTAATCTGTAAATGAGTCTGTTGCAGAACTACAAATATTAATTAACAGAAGTATGTCACATAAAATAAAATCTTGTAGCATAACGTTATGGTACCCAATTATATTACATTTTCTTATCATACTATACCTGTAATGACCGGTTATAGGCTGGACACAAGTTTATTTGGACTTTTTTCATAAATCGTAGTCATAGTCCACATGCAGGGGTCGGTACACACGCAGACAGGGTTAAACTTGGGTAGTTCGTAATCATAATTTGGCAGACAGGCAAGTTTTCAAAACACGTAAACCAGGAGCAAGGAATACCACAGGACAAACAAGACATTTGAAGGCAAATGCATGACAAGACTTTGCGATGAACAAAGGAAAACACAGGGAATATACATATACACAAACTAACAGGCGCACACAATCAGGGAAAATTAACCAATCACCAGACGAGAGCGGAGACACGACCAAACCAAAAGCACATGGCGCTTTATCGCCATGGGAACTTTGACACGATTCAATAGGGGAAACCGTGACAATATCGTTAAACCAATATACTGTCTCACCACTAGTTGGCATGTTAGGAAAGATGCTCTAAAGGACTAATAAAAACATATATTTGAAAAAATAAAAATAGTTACTGTGTTCTAGTCTTTCCATGATTGCTTGTGTCTGGCTGCCACTAATTGACTCAACATTTGTGAAACGTATGGATGGTAACATTGATAGAAAGGGTACTGAGCCCACTTTTGAGGTATACATTTAATGAATATCCTGGATCATGGAGATAATATAACTTCATAGACTTTTTATAATCCTGTTCATCACAGAGATAGAGTAAGAGAAAACACAGCAACTTCGGTTGCCATGGAAAAAGGAAGATGTATCTGTGTGAGGCTAATGAATGAATAAAAATGTCACCAAACGGACAGAGTTTTTTTCGCAGTAGTCCAGCAATCCTTCAAACTAAACTGATCTGCTTTCTCCATCGCACAACTTCAGCTCACTTCACCCGTATTTTAGTGCTTTAATCTAAAATTATAGTGCAAGATCCTCCACTTCCACAGGCCTGTGGCTTTAATTATATTTCAAACACTCTGTCGTTTGGATTGAATTAACATTTGTGTTTTCTTTCCTCTTTCGAGTGAATAATTTGTTACCTCATGCTCGTGCAGTAGCCAAATATATCCAAGTCTGCAAGGTACATGATCTCATGGAGTTAAGGACAAAAAGGAAATTAAAATCATATTGTGGCAGAAGTGAACTGCACCTTCCGCTCTGTCTAAGCTTCGAGTATATCACGGCGTTGTCGGAAAAAATGGACTGTTCCTCGAGTCCAACACAAAAGAACAGAATGAGTGGCGGAGGCTTAAGAGCCTCTTGAGGCTGACTCATTAGGAGCCGAGTTGATTTACGTCTTACTGAACAACAGTGCTGGATGGTCGAAAAAAGTACATGTGCTTTTGTCTGCACATTTGTGTGAATGAATAAAAAGGGGTCTACTTGGAACCCCTTCTGATAGGGAAACACTCTGTTGTCGGGTTCCACACAGAACATTCAAGGGTTCCCACAGAGGGACAACCGAAAAACCCTTTAGGGGTTTTATATACAGTATATATTTGGTGGGTTTTTTTCTTTTTCTTTTTCTAGGAGTGCATAACTGGACATTGAGTTCTAAGCAAGGCTGTTCATGGTAAAACATTAGCTCAATGTTTCTAGAAGTTTGTATCTTAACAGATCATACAGAACTGTACAGTAAGCCACATGCTCTCACTCTCGCAAATTGGTAAGAATTCGCACAACTCGATTCTTATGAAAAGTTACAAAGGTTCCGGTGAGGGGTGGGGTTAGCATTCTTAACGTTTCTCATTACTTCATTCATATGAAACCTAAAGATATCCAAGCACGTCGTCCTTGCTCGTTCAAATCTGTGCACATTTCTCGTGAGATCATGTTTACAGTTAGTTATGGGCCAATGCAAGGTTACTGCAAATAAGTCAGATTCTGAAGATTTGGTCCTTTTCTGTTTCTTTTCATATTGATTTTTTACTTTTATTTATGGGTCTTTTTATATTCATTTAGAAAATTCAGCAAACGTGATTACAGAATTCAAGTCAACTTCATTAGATGTATACATTGGTGCTGGAATGCAGTTCAGGGGCACAGGTTTTTATTATTATATATAATATAAAATATAATAAAATTGTATTTACGTAATCACGTTAACAGAAGCAAAACAGCATTTCTCGTCTTTAAACCCACCTATGTTAACAAGCAGCCTAACAGTTTTTGCGGCTGTACTTCGCTTGAAGACTCAACTTTGGTCATCAATGACGGATGTTTAATTGATATAAACTGATATAAAACAGATTTTTAAGCTTTCTTTTAATCTGTTTTCAAGGTCATTTGACTGCATTATGAAAAGGGAAAACATGTGATCGGCATTAAGGACTCTGTGTTAGTGCAGGAAATAAGGAATAAGACTAAATACCATAGATTTAGAACCTTGGTGTATTCAGTCTATATTGGGGTAACACTTTCCAATACTGTTCCATATTTACTAAGTAACTAACCAGGAACGAATTAATTCTTCAATAGTTCACTAGTTCACTTTTTATGCATCCACAAACATCTCCTTGAATGATTTGGGTTTGTAGAAAATCACCCTTTGCATTTTTAACTTTGGCTATGACAAAATAATTCCATATTTAAAAAATAATTTAAAAAAGGCCAAAAAAAGCCTCTCCACCGGCTGTGTTCTCTTGTTCTATCCACTGTTCTGTGTGAAAAGCTAAAATGATAAAAAGCTAAACGCAGGCTAGGTTTGTGAGTGAAGTTTGACATTTTATGAGAACCTTTTGTTATGAATTTGTTAAATAAGATTTGAAACGTTTCAGAGAGCAGCCACTGTATCTAAGGCTACTTTGGTTTAATAACAAAAAGAAATCGCAAGTGAGTGCAGTCTCATTTTTATCCCTGCTGAGCATACTGAGTGTTTTTCTGGGGGAAAAAAAAGTTACATATTTTATGCCAGGATTTCAATGTCTTGGCGGCTGTTAATTGAATTAGATTTCAGTCGCAGTGAACAAAATAATTATTACAATGAACTGAATAATTAAATGCTTTTTGACTAGCTCACGTGAAGGGCCCTGCGTTTCAATATTGTATTTAACATGCCCAACTTGGAAGTGTGTGTCACCTAAAAGAGTAAATAGGAGGAGTAAATTAAAAAAAATAATAATAATTTATAGGAACACCCTCGACATTGGTACCGAAGACGAGTTGCATTGAGATTTACACTGGCCTGACCGAGTACATAGACATATTGGCTTGATAACTACCCATGTTTGCTAGCATAGCAAAGAAACGAAGTCTGATGTCATGGGTGGATCATTTGGCAACATAAAACCCAGTTTTAACACACCAATGACAGTTATACATTTCAAATACAAGCTTCATCTAGCACAGGGTTCTTGCCCTCTCCAGACCTTTTTTGAGACTTCTTTTTCCAGATTTTGAAACTTTCTTGACTTTTAGTTAGTTTTCAAGGTCACTGCATTGCATTATAAAAAAGGGAAAACATGTGATCAATATTAAGGAGTCAGTGTTCATGCAGGAAATAAGGAATAAGACCATAGATTTAGAACTGTAGTGTCTTGAGTCTATATTACGGTAACACTTTACAATACTGTTCTATAGTTAATAGGTAACTATGCAGGGACTAACTAGGAATGAATGAATAAAAGAGCCATAGTTAGCTTGTAGTTCTGCAGGAGAAATGTAATACTCAGTAATTACTGCTTAGTTAATAGTAAACTACTCCAATCATTACTTACTGATTAATTTATCAGTATTCCTTGATGGTTTATAGTAGTAACATAAGTGTTAATGAAGCACTATTCATTTGTTCCTGGCTAGTCCCTGCATAGTTACCTGTTAACTCCGGAATAGTTTTGTAAAGTGCTACCTATGTTACTTGTATTACAGAATAGCCATACTTTTTTTTTTCTTTTTCAAAACGTTTCCTGAACTACCATCGTTTTCCAGGTCTGGAAAAGTATACTCATTTGAGCAAGAATCACTTTTTTGTTTTGGAAAGGAAATGGCATCAGTGAAAAAGCCTTTTGAAAAGGTTCTGAAGGTCATGGAGACGACAGTTATGTTAACTTGATCAATTGACCCTCCAATGGTTCATTTAACAAAGGTCACTTGAGCTGATAAAGTATTGGAACGGCCCTTGTGATGGCAGAGGGGATTCAATCATGGGCAAATGGCAAGGAGAAGTTCATGAGAGCATGTTAAAGACATACAGACATGACCTAGCATGCATGATCAATAGACTTTTTTATTTTCAACACGCATTCCAACTCCAATACCTGACCTAAACACTTATAACAGGACAATCCTAAAATACATACTCATTCCAATCATTCTTTATAATGCAAATGCTATGACCAGAAGAATCAATACGTATATTTTTAGCAGCAGAGGAATACCACTCCTTCCTCTTCACCTCCACCCTACAGTAGACCGGCTTACCGTATCAGTAACAGCACAATCAATAACCTCCCCTCCTGGATGGATGCGGCAGCTAAAGGAAAAATGGCCACTCGCTCTGACAGAACGGCAACATCTCTGTGTCTCATCCCTATCTTGGTGACAGTGGGAAGGGCTGGGACAAATATATTTATTTATTTTTTAAAAGAGAGAGAGAGACAGAGGGAGAGAGAGATATATATTTTATTTATGAAGACAAATGACAACAGTCCTGCACAGCAAGTTCTGATGGCAGATGCCAGTGAAGAGCAGCATCCTCTCTGCTGGAGACAGCTTCTCACTGCCAGGCTGCAACCCACGCACGAAATTAAGCCACAGGCTAGACATCAACACTGTGATCACCACCATTTACGGTTTCTGACCTCCCACCCTACCCATATACATCCATCTCTTGCTTTCTCTTTCTTACTCTGTATTTCCATATCTTGTCTCGAACATTTGACTCTTTTATGAAATTCTCAACTGCACTTGTTTCTTCATATATGATATTCCAAGAGTCACGGCATACTCGCATGCACCAGGTGACCCCTATAACTGTCGGTAATTTTGCAGTTAAATCTTCACACAATAGGATCCAAAGGTCTCAGTCCATTAACAATATAGAAGAAGTCTTTATTAATATAAGCCAATTTAAAAATATATATATTATGCGTCATGATGACGCATAGAGGACTGCACTAATTGAGTCAATATGTGGTAATGTTTACTAGATGACAGTTAACATTATGTTGGGAGCGCACATGTTTCCATTTATTTTAAAAGCACTTATGACAGTCGTTGTTGCCACAAAGGAGCTTTACAGAAATCCGGTTCTAGATTCATAATGAGCAAGGCTGAAGGTGATGGTGGCAAGGGAAAAACATAATAAAATTTGGATAAAATCTGTCAGTTCGACACAATTTCAAATGAGAACATCAACATGTTCTCACATGACACCATTTTGATCAAATTAAACAAGTGGTTCCTGATTGGGTTTATTTTAGATATCTTTTCACTTTTATATTTCCTAAGCTGATAAAAATGGATTAGTCTCGGTTTTGAATTGTGTATGCTTTTTGAGAACTGATGATAAAAAAAAAAAAACAGCATCTAGTGCAGTCTACAAGGACAACACACCTAAATAATCAGCATAAAGTCTGAAATTTAGTAGTGGAAAAACACCTGTTGCAGTTCTATACCATCAAGCTATCCCTCTCTGTATGAACCTTTTTTTATGGAGTTTATATTTTGTCAAAAGTAATCATAAGTAAACGACATGACAAAGTCATACTTCCAAGAATCGCAAACTCTGTAATCAATTTCCTAAATCTGTAACTTGACCTGTAACCCAAACATCATATGTATGCTCCTTGTTTGACATTTGTGAATCATCGCTTGTGCGTTCAGTTTGTATGTTGCGTCTCCACTTAATGGGTTTCCAGTTCATCTTACGTGCAGAGTTCTCACCGTTTGTACCCACAGCTTGCAGAACATTTGTGTTTCATCTCTCTGGAGCCATTCACATGGATTACAGCCCTCAAAAAACGTCACAATAGTGTTATAATAATGTTTCAGTTAAAATCATTGAGTCATAATCATGTGCTTTGGTAATGTAACCAAAGGTGTGTAAACTAGGATTCATAATTCTAACATGAACATTGTAAAAGATTTAAATTAGGTGTGTGTGTGTGTTATTTGTATGTATGTATGTCGGTATGTATGTATATGTGTGTGTAATATTTAGATTAAGCTCGCTAAGGTTACTTGGTTACAATGGCAACTGCATTTTCAGCAATCTGATTTAGAAATTTTGCGATTCCTAAAATTACGATATTGGCATTGCAACAACATTATCTTTGACAGGAAAAATAACTTTTGTTGCTTTCTCAAATAAAGCTCTCAACAGCTGTAAGCTTCAAATTCTCTTTGTTTTACCAATTTCGGGCTTCTGTACAAAAGTCTACTAAGAGCCTAATACTGCCATATATACTCCTTAGCAATGGATGTCCCCTTGACTCAGGCCATCTTTTCAGATGTTAAAGCAATACAATTGTGTATATATACACCCACCTGTAGCTACTTTTGAGTGCAAAAATTTGTATTCCCCCATTGTTTCTGGGTGGGACAAAAAGCTAAATGTACCTCCTATTTTACAAAAAAAGCCAGATGTATCCTGCAACAAGACAAATATTCAAAACATGCGGCAAAATAAAAGGTGAAAGTTTTTAGTCAAAGTTTTGGCATCACTATCAGATTCTCCAGACCTGTTTTGAAGAAGGCAGTGTCTCACATCTGGCCGAGTTATAACAGATATATCAAGACTAAAGGAACATCTGTAGAACTCGCACTAAATGTGTTCAAATCAAATCTTTGTCTACTTCATTTTGTCCTCAGGTACTCAAACATTTGCGCTCAACCGCATCTTATCTTCATCTTGGTTGCCAACGTTATGAACAATATTTACACCCCCTTCCATACTTGGGAATCCTCCTGATGACAAGTTGGAGGTTATGCAAGAACAACTAAAATCACCTTTTTGTTCCAGATTTACAAGTCCTGGAGTTATTTTTTTTGCGCTTTAACTCGCCTTGTTACTCTCAGGGAAGAACGGGGAAATCTTAAAACGGCATTTTCATGCTCATTAGAGAAACCGAGGCGAGCAACTAAAGCTTCAGAGTCATTGGAAAGTCATTTTTAGGATTATTCGACTTTAAGATGGGTAATTTTGACCCAAAAAGAACATAAAGGTTAAGGAGCCGAGATCTACCTGGAGGTGCCCTTTGAAGCCGACATGTGTCTTTGCAGCCTGGTTTATTCTTTCTTCTTTACCTTTTGTACGAGCACATTGTGTCGACTTCCGCGGGTCGCTGGAAGCCCTCTCACCCTCATTAGTGTGGCGTGGCCCTCGGGTGGCCAGTTTCGCACACCTATTAACCTGTGCTGAGACGGTGGCGGTGCCAAGCCTGCGCCAACCCGCCCCACTCGGAGCCCTTAACCAACTCCACGGAATTACTCTGGGAGTTATGAGGGAGAGTGATGTATGATCTGGAAGCTGTGCTGCCAGTTACTGGTTCATTGCAACAGCAGGGTGTGTGTGTGTGTGTGCGCGTCGCCCTAAATGAGGGAATAAAGTGCATCAGCAGTGGGTTAGGAATGATTTATGTCCACGCTCACGTTCGAAAATGAATAATGAACTTTTAAGAGTTGCGCGGCCGTGCATGTGTACATAAACATGAGCAAAGTTTAGGAAGATGTTCAGGTTGAAGTAATAAGCTTTTAGATCCCTATGGGCTTGTGTTTGATAACGCATGAAGATGCATTGCCTGTGTGTGTGCGCAAGACCGCATTTTATAAACATGTGTACAGTCATAATACACATGCACAAGTCAGGGATGTGAAGGATTTCTAATGTATATACAATACTGTGCAAAAGTCTTAGGCACATGTAAAAAACAACAAAAAATCGTTCCATCAAGCAAAAATGCTTTTTTTATTTTATTTTTTTAAATTATAGAAATTATACAAGTTCCTGAATATAAAAAAATATATACTATAAAGAGCAGTAAAAAAAAAAAAAAAAAACTCAAACAAATCAGTGTGTTGGTGTTTCGCAGTCTTTGCCTTTAAAACTGCATCAATTCTCTTAGACACACTGTCGTGCAGTTTTATAAGGAAATCGGCTGATGGGTTGTTCCAAGAATCTTGGAGAACTTGCCACAGTTCCTCTACAGAACTTTGGCTCTCACATGCTTCTGTCTCTGCAGGTAAAATCCAAGAAAGCCTTGATTATGTTTTTATCTAAAAAGTGCTCTATTACTTAATATCCTACTTTCTTTAATGACTTTCAAAAAATTTATTGATTTTTAGAAAAATTTATGTTTGGAAATCTAAACTAATGCAGAAGACATAAACTTAGATGAAATGTATTTTTTTTAAATGTAGGATGCCTAAGACTTTTGCACTGTACTTGTATATGGAATATGAAATCAGCATGTAATTTGCTTTCGTGTGCAAAATGCAGACTTCATGCGGTGACATCAAACTGAGGCTCATGCAATTCGGGTTAATTTTTAACGTAAGCATCAGCACCAGAAAGTGTTATATAGCTAGAAATTATCTGCAGCACCGAAGATTCATCAAAGGCAACACCTTCTGTTTGGAAGCTGCTGCTCCATTGATGAACTCTTCACAAACACCTGGACTTGTCGGGGATCTGGATGTTTCTATTGAGCATGTTACAACTGTTACTACTGGATGATTAAAAAGCGTTTAAAAGATTTCATATGATCACAAATGTCCTTAATTATGTATCAAACATTTGGTTAGTCAGCGAGCTGGATGCTAGCTAGCAGGCAAAGCTGCTATCAAGTTGCTAAGCTCTTGTTGAGATACTGGAGGAAAAATATTACAGCAGGTTAAAATTCATGGTACAGTAGTACTTGAGAAACTACGATTCACAATTTGGTACAGACCACCAGTGGTGTTTCTCAAGGATATAGAACATTACCAACCAGAACGCTAACATTATTCTTATCAACTTAAGTGGCACTATTGATCATGTCCATCTTACAAAATGTATTGCTGGTTGGTTCTTTTAAAATACAAAAATCCTGTGTACAGTGTGTGTGTATATATATATATATATATATATATATAAATCCACAAATATACACTTTTTTTTTAAATCAAATACACTAGTTTTCAAAAGCGTGGAATCACCAAAAATCATTATTCTATTCACTAAACTCTTATACAATGTAGTAGGTCTAATATATATAATATAAACCAGACACCAAAAGCTCTTTTTAGAGGTTTTGTTTGGTATTTAAAGTATTTTGCTAAAACGTGATTTAAAAGTCAATAAAAAAAATGTATGATGAAAATGTAATGATAAAGGAGAAATGACTATACATAGATAATTCCAGTTTATTATTCAAGTCTCCACTTCAAGATTTTCAGCACCAAAAAAGATTTGATAAAAAAAAAAAGACATTCTGGGTATTTATATTAACATCACTCTCGATGCTGTAAAACTTTCATTAGTCATTTTGGAGTCATGATTCTGGACTCGTGATGTTTTACAGCTTCCTACAAATGATCTGAAACCTAAAGTGCATAAACACTAGAATCAGATTACAATCATTTTATAGATGGCTCTGAAACAATAAAGAGTTTATATTACTGAAAACATTGATTCCAAACCTTTGAGCCCTGACATGGGTGTGCAAAATTTCAAACTTTAAGTACAAGACATTACGATAAGTATAAAGGCTATTGTGTAATACAAGAAAGGCAGTGTTCATGTAACGTGGTGGTGTAATTTGTATTGAATTGTTTCATTTGTATGAACATGAACACGAGTCCGGTCCTGTTTCAGCAGCGAGTGGATGTGGAAAATGTCTACATTACATAGTTCATGCTGTGGGCATCACGGTCCAGTGTGTGAGTTTCTGTAAATTGAGAAAGGTTAGATTAAAGAGATTAAAGGTTTGGAGGCTTTTCCCACGACGCGCTGCACATGGGGTCATTGTGGCTTAGTGGTAAAGGCTCCGAGCTAAAATTCCCAGGACTGCCAGAGACCCACTGATGCACAATTTCCCTCTTAATCCAAATGTAATCGATCACTTTTGGTGTCCGATGCTTGTTTCTGTAGTTTTGCGCTAAAGCTTTGAGGTTAATGAAGCTAACAGTAATGGAAGTATGTCTCACCCAAAATCTTTTTCTGTAAATATCTGCCTCAATTCAGTTCTTCAGTGACGTCACACAGATATGCTGACATGGTTTAGGACACAGTCTGACTTCACTATGTATGCCGGAAAGTTACAAGGGCGGCCATCTTGGACAATTTGTAAACACCTGCTACTTTACTAAATGTGTGTATTTCAAAAAATATAAATAAATTATATGTAGCTTAACAATGTTGTTTAAAGCATGAAATTGAAGATTTCGGCCTGTATTTAGGGACAAGATCATCGGTTGAAGCATATCAAAAGTAATCGCAATGCCAAAATCCTTATTTTATGAATGTGAAACTTAACTTTACAGGTACGCAGACTCATAAATTTGTAAATGCTATAACCTGTATACCCAAGAGTGTTTGCTCAGACAATATACTTTTAGATTTCCATTTGTATGCATGTATAATGTATATTTAGTAAGTATATTATATTTGACAAAAAATAAATACAGGTTATAGCATTTACAAATTTATGAGTCTGTAAATCACATTCACAAAGTAAACAGTATTTAGATCATTTAAATTATGTAAGACTGAATTACATTTACACGCTTTTATCACAAATAATATTAAACAAGGATCAACTCCTGTGTAGGTACTATGTATCTACAAATAGGGGGCTCCCTTCTGCTACTGTACTCTCACAGTAAATCAGATCGGGTTACGGATGGGCGTAGCCTTATACGTCATGCCGGTGAGACATAAAAGAGGAACCACACCTCTGACTTGCTCTCTCTCCTGGCTCCCCGATGCTGAATAAAGAGAAGGCAGCACTTCTTTTTACCAGTGGAAGGCCCAAGGTCTTTGTTTGCACCCGGCCGTGCAACAAAACTAATCTTCACTACACTGCTACCACGTTTATTATTTTAACACTCATAAGTTTATTCCAACTGTAAGAGCAGTTGATGCTGAAAACCTCGCAATGGCCAGACCTCCGAAGTTAGACTCGGCAAGTCAAAGAGAATTCCTGCTACAAAATCAGCCAGCGGACCAAGACGGATCATTCATACCCAGAGAAGAAAATGCCTCAAAACGAAATTTGAGAAGAAAATAACCCGGGACAGACGGATCATTCCTTCCATCACGCTTCAGGCCAACGATTTCATTGGAACTTTGCTCAGAACCAGCCCATGAGCTGCACCATTTAACACACGCCAACGAATTGTGCACGCGACTCATATTAAGACTGAATCTGGGCAGTAAACATCTTCCTCTTGTTTTCACATAATATTGTTTGAAGAAATGCTATGTATGAATGACTTGGTAACTGTAAAAGGGACATAGTTTTTATTTAAATCACTCAGCTGTTTAGACAAAATCCACACGCTTTGTTCTTGCTCTCCCTCGTGTCTCCGCGAGCACTCTCGCATGCAAATCTATTTCTTCTTTCACATCTATTTTACTTACACCTGTGAAGAGAAAACACACACACACACACACACACACGACAAATAGAGGAGTGGGCTGATTGTCTCAATATGTCGCTAACATGTCCACATGCCAAAGTACACTTTAATTAAACTTTTCTATCCATAGCAGAGAGTTATGAACTCCACCTACTTAAACTAAGGTCTATTCAGTTCATCTATCAAATCTAGTTTTCTTTAGAAAAGAGCACAAATGAACCAAAATGTGGCCACAATTTTATTAATTCGAGGACTTGCAATAGTAAATTGAGTAAATCATGCAGACACATTATGATTTTGTGACCTCGATTTGGTATCTTTTTTTTTTTTTACCCCATTTTTCTCCCAATTTTTTAGTTGTTGCCAATTCCCGCCCACTATCGCATGACAGCCACCAACCGGGGAAGGTTGGGCTAACATGTGCTTCCTCCGAGACACATGAAGCCTATCGCCGCATTTTCTTTCAAACTGCTGCTCATGCAACGTTACAGGGCTCTCGGAGGAAAGCGCCAACTGCCCTATTCCGTATGCATGAGCTCTCAGACACCCACGATTGGCTGGTGCCACTTTTGATCGACAAGAGAGAAGGTGCATTGCCATCCCTCCCACCCAGAGAGCAGGGACAATTACGCTCTCTTAGACTCCAGGCCACGGATGGCTGTGGCATCGTCGGGGCTCGATCTTGTGGCCACATTAAACTTAACAAAAATGTATATAATGATTATAAATGATGGATTTAATCTTTTATATGTTGAATAAGCTGCACCTGAGCAGGTTTGATTTTGCGCACTTGTTGTCTTGCTTTCAAAAACTGAAAAATTTGTGATCATGTCAAATCGTCAACAATCCAATTCAGTTAACTCAGTAAGCCATATATGAAGAATAGAGCCCTAAACTCTTACAATTAATAAAGCCACAGATCTCAATGATGGCGTGGGTGAAAAACAGCATAAAAAGGTTCATTCATGTGACGTATTTGTGGTCATCAGCAAAGCCTGACACACCCTGACCTAACGGACAACAGGGAGAAAATAGTATTGGTTTCAGTGCTTGTGTGTCTTTGTCGGCATAAGAAGGAAGGGACTGAGACACAACATAATCAAATAATTATACAAAAAATTAATTGGTACAATCTAAATATTTCTTAATATACCATTATAAAACAGGTCAACACGCACCCAATCTACAGTCAGCTCCAGAATTATTGACACCCTTGGTAAAGATGGGTAAAAAAGGTTATGAAAAAATGTGTTCTTAATCTCACACTGAAAATATGAGAGAAGTCAATTTAGCCTAAGAAAATAAACAACCCTTATCCTAAAAATATATATATTTTTAAACAAAATTACATGTCACAATTATTGGCACCCCTATTGATTCTTATGAACAAAATGTAACTGAAGCATGTACCCATTTATATTATATATATATAAATTTATTAAACTTAAATTTATTCCCCAGTGAAATAGGAAGTCATGGATGACCGCTTAAGAATTCACTCAGGTGAACTTTAAATTTTTTTTTTTTTTTTAATATATATATATATATATATAATTTTTTATTTTATTTTTATTTTTTTTTAAAGTTCACCTGACTTGATCAGGTGTTTTTTTAAGTTCAGGTGAATTAAAAAAAAATTTAAAAAAATTAAAATTATATATATATATATATATAATTATTATTTTTTATTTTTTATTTTTTTAAAGTTCACCTGACTTGATCAGGTGTTTTTT
>JAOUQW010000038.1:1800971-1812209 GCA_028565825.1 Olivaichthys viedmensis | reverse complement strand
CTTAACTTTTGTATCTGAAGAACAAACTAGAACATTACACAACACTTAACTTTTGTATCAGGAGAACAAACTAGAACATTACACAACGCATAACTTGTGTATCGGGAGAACACACTAGAACATTACACAACGCTTGTGAGTTTTTTTATTTTGGTTCCTCTACATTCACGATATGTTTGGCTTTATGTCTTTCTAATCAGCATCTTAAATGGTTAAATTTGGGCACATGCACAGGTGAACATTCTCTCTGCTAGATTTTAGCTTTATTTTTTGTCAAATGGAATGAATTCCCGGTTATCAACTTTATAATGAAACCCACTGAGACTGAATACCTGTGTTATCCGCCCACACACTAGCTGACAGACGAGTGTAAAACCTGAATCTGAGAGTCTTTTCGCATATGCCAATAGCAGACTGGGCTAAAACACCATTGTGTGTGTGTAACCTCTTCTCCATTAAAATAGCTTCAAATAATGACATTCTTTCAAACAGATTTTTAACTAACAGCCATGGAATACATATATACATATATACATATATATATATATATATATATATACATATATATATATATATAATATGGATTTAAATTGCAAAAACAAATGTGGAAATGTAGCCTGCCTATTAGGTGACTGCTGCAGGCTAAGAAAATCCATACAAAAGCACTTTTAAAGAAGACATGTAGGGTTTTAAGTAATGAAACTGTTCACATAAAAATGCTACTACTTAGCCAAACATATTTGTACAGATTCAGTCATGCAGTTTTTTGTTTTGTTTGTTTTTTTTGTTTTTTTTTAACATTATCCACTCTTCTCTGCTTAATAATGTTCTTAAATGTTGTGGGTTAAAAAGTGTGTGTATTAGAAAGCTAAGTTAAAGCCTCCTTGTCTTCTGGATCCTGCGTTCAAGGACGTATCAATTCTTTAAATGCGCTCAGAAGAATCAAGGATACACAGGTTCTTCCTACGCGAAAGTCCTTTTCCTTTATGTAAAAAATATTTTTTTCAATTAATTCAGTTATTGAAACAATTGGTACAACAATTGATTTTGAAAAGAATGCCCAAAGGCAAAAACCTCAACATTTAATTAATGAATCACGCCGTGTTGTGTATATGCAGATCTGTGATGCACAGTGATGCACAGTGACAGGTGTGCACAGTGACAGGTGATACAGCTGTACAAAAGGAAACAGAGGAATCGAGGGCAAACGTATTTGCCAAACAAGCCGCTCTTGCGCACTGAAGCTTCTTCACTAAAGTGAAGCCACTCGATTTCTCTGTTTCCTTTCCTGGCATCTTTCCCTCGTGTCCTCAAAGGGAGTAGCCAAAATAACAAGAAAGGGAAGCAAGGAAACGCAATTAAAGAAATGAGAAGCACCCATTTTTTTCCTTTTTTTGCCCAAATATTTTAATATTATTCCAAAAATAATGCGTCCAGATAAGAAAATATATATACAGTACTGTGCAAAAGTAAAGCGAAAATGCTTTTAAAAATAATGAAATTAAAAGTTCATGAATATATAAAAAATACTATAGAGCAGTAAACAGTAAAAAAAACAAAAAAACTTTTTGGTGTGAGCAGCCTTTGACTTTAAAAATGCATCAATTCTCTTAGGCACACTGCCGTGCAGTTTTATAAGGAAATCGGCTGGTTGGTTGTTCCAAGAATCTTGGAAAACTTGTCACAGTTCTTTTGCAGAACTTTGGCTCTCACTTGCTACTGTCTCTGCAGATATGTTTGGGTTTTTTTTTTTCTATCTAAAAAGTGCTCTATTACTTTATTTAATGACTTACAAACATTTCTCTGTAAAATAATTTTTTGGGGAAAATGAATGTTTGGAAATCTAAATATTGCTCTTTTCTACTGACACACTAATGCAAAATACATACAATAAACATCTAACTCAAAATTTACTGTATATAAAAAAAATGTAGAGTGCCTAAGACTTTTGCAAGCTGGCTGAACTCACTGTAACTGATTTTTATGCTGAATGTACTTCTTAATATTAAGTTTTATTTACGAACCATCTGGATCATTTTTTAAAAGTGTAGTCTAAAGGGGTGGGTATTGTTTTAACAAGTAAAGTGATAAAGTAGTAAAGATACTTTGCTGTGGATTTTCCTGCTTGGCTTGTGGATTGACATGCGCTTTTCTTTGCTCTGCTACTCCACACGGCGTCAGGACTGATGGAATTGAATGGCGTGTATTGATTTCATTCAACCAAACTCACGTTTCTATTTCCACAATGCCTTTTGTTCTGCAGAGACGAAATCACGAAATGTTCTTCTCCTCGACTGAAAATCATGTGGCATGTCATGTTTTTTCTCTCTATGTCCCTGTCCACCTCCCACTCCTCTCTGCATTACTTACCTCCCCATCTTTGTCTCTTTTTTCCTCCTCTTGTCTTTCTATTGTCCTCTCTACACTTGCTCTCTTCCTATTTCTGTAACTGCCATGTTCGCTCTTCTTTTTCTTTTCTTCTGTTTCTGTCTCACACTTTTTCTGTCTCCTCGGTCACGCTTTTGCTCTGCCTTATTCTCTCCCACACCTTCTCTTTCTCTGTCCTCTGACTGTATCTCTCTCCATTTCTCTTTCTTTCCTCTCTTTCTCTACCCAGCTAACAATTTAAGGTTAGCTTATTGCTTTCCGAACGTTAAGAGGAGACTAGAGACTTGCTTGTCTAGCTTTTAATTCATTTGACTTATGCTTATTTTATCTATTGCATCTTTCTGCTTTTACTTAACTATTATCTTACTGTTTGTGTTTTCATTTTTATTTATTTTTTATTTTTCTTGCTATCTACTGTACTTTGATTTTCTGATTTCTTATTTTATTGTACTAATTATTTGATTCTCTTTGAAGCATATTTTATTATTAAAATATTATAATTACAATACTTGGAGCATTTGGTTCCAAGAACGTTCAATTTGTCAAGTTTTCTTGGTGTCCGTAGAACCTTTTTACGTAACATTTGTAAACGTTCCTACAATGTTGCTGCAACATTTTTAGTTGTAGGAGCGCTCACTCTGCCGTTTGCGTAATGTTAGTTTTTGTGTGGAAACGTTGTGAAGCAAACCGTTATTACAGCAAATGTTTTTAGAACACTGGAAGAACGTTATTTCTGGAACGTTAGTCTAACCTTCTTAGAACCTATCAAATATTTACTGAACATTTTAATAACGTCCTCTGTTAGCTGGGTATCTTTCTTACTCTCTCTTCAACCTCTGTCTTTTTCTCTCTGTCTACCCTCTGCCTCTGTCATGCTTTGTCTGCCTCCATCTTCCTGTGCCGGCTTCACTCTCTCCCTTTCTGTCTTTCCTCTGCCTCTCTCTTTCTCCCCTTGAAGAGCATTGCATTGTGATTTGATTGGCCGAGACACTGGCGATACTCGAGTCCAGTGTCAGCCAATGAAGTAATGGCTTCCTGTAAATAAGCTGCAAAAACAAAGAAACGATGATGCACACTTTCAGCGTGTGAGTCTGTGCTCTCTCACACACTCGCTCGCACACAGATGCCAATGGAGGCATTTGGCGCTCGTGTCCCATTTCCTTTATGTAATCTAGCCTCAGTGTTGGCTTGGTTATCGCGCTCTACATGTTTACGAGCGCACGAAGGCTTTTTAAGCATCTCACCGTAGCTGAAGTCGCAAAATGTTACTGTTCACTCATTGATGTATTCTGAAAAGCGCTGTTTAAAAGGCCTCAAGTACTCGAACAACAGCCAGAGTGTAAGAAAGTGCTCATTTCTCCTCCAATGCTACACCAGAGGCGGGCGGCTTGGAAGCAGGCAAAGTGGTGTGTACAGGAGCTGTACGATCTTCCTGCTATTCTCGAATTATTTTGTTTCACAAGCAGGTCTCACGCAAAATTCATAGTAACTCTAACGAGCAACAACGATTTCAGTGGATTTCCACAAAGGAAGTTATCGGCTATAACCACTAACCCTGCCCCCTTTATCCCACCCTGATTGCTTTCTAATTAGGTTAACGTTAGTCTCAGGCTCAGACGCAACACATACGGCCCACAGAGTGTCTGATGTCTTTTGTACACTTTTTTGGTGACAAGCTTCAGGATCATAAAGGTTGCAGTCTAATTGGCTATTCGCACTTCCGTGTATACATACTTTGGTGCACCAGTTTCTGACGGGTAAACAAACTTTTGAGCACCATGACACAATGAGCTTTTTGGAGCAAGATATAGCCGCTGGATTGAAAAAAAAGTTCACGGCATCACTTTAAAAGTTAGTAGTTTTATTTGGGCCAGTTAGTAGCGAGTAAAAGGGATATCCTCCCGTGTTTGCTGACGGGCTAGAGGAAAAGGGTGTGGTTGGTCGTTTGCATTTGCATGTCAGTCAAATGGCCCCTTTCTGTGAGAGTAGGTGGGTCTTGGCCACGTTTAGTGACAAAAAATACTTGGTTGGTGTCTTCTGGATCCTAGTATGGATAATTGGTGACTTTCCAATGACTTCATTTTTTACATATTTTGCCCATTTCGCTGTAAAGTGGGCGGGCCAAATCTTAGATCGAGCTTGTGTAAGCTTCACTCTCACCAATCACAAGGCTGATGTCACTTTCTCCACCCACATAGCGTTTATTAAAACTATGCGTTCACTCTTGAACGGTCTCTTCAAGTCTGAGCGACCAAGCGAGTTAAAGCTAACCTACACTCTAAGAAAAAGAGTTCTTCAAGGGTTCTTTAAGGGGTTCTTTGGATAGTTAAGGGGTTCGTAGCATTCTAAAAGGGTTCTTCTTGGAAGCCTATATGATAGGGAAACACTCTATTATAGGGGTCCACAAAGAACCTTTAAGGGTTCACTCAGAGAGAACCAAATAACCCTTAAGGGTTCTAGATTTGACCTTTTTTTCCATGAGTGTAGCGAGAATAGCTACTGTGAGAATTTAGTTCTACGTGAATGGCGTACCAGGCTGGGAGTCTGGGACAGACTGTCAATCAAGCGTGCTCATTAGAATATTAGGCCACGCCCACGCATACAGTGCTCTGATCAGACTGATCTTTGAATAGATGTTTATATATTATATTTCTGTCTTTTTTTCATTCAAACGTTGCCGAATGTTTAATATAACACTCAAGTTTGGTGTCATACAAACGTTAACACAATATTATTTGGAACTTTTACCATTTATGACTGTATGCGTTTTGCATTAATTAGGCAAATCTCAATTAAATCGCTCTCTCTCGTACTTGTCTCTTTCTTTAATGCTGTTGTTGGATTTCATACAAATAAAGTCAGCCTCTTGCACCACACTTTTTCTCGAACTCCACCCCTTGCTCTAACCTTAACCATTCAAAACTTCACGAGTTGGCTTTTGTATGAATTTGTATGAATTATGAGACGATCTTGCCTCTCGTTTGAATATGTTTGTACACTAGATGGGGTGAAATTAAAATTTCCAGCATGTTTATGTACGTGTTTGAGTGTGCACATAAAGCTGTGTTTGTCGTACCACGAGTTGCTTGGCTCTCATCTAGGCCTGGCTGTGCGAGAGAGCGAGATAAATGCACTCTGCATCTGGTCCTCTGAGGCCATTACTCACACAGGGAGCACTGTCAGGCCACCAGGGAGGCTTGATGCGAAGGCTGGTGTGTGTGTGTGTGTGTGTGTGTGTGTGTGTGTGTGTGCGCTATTGAGTGACTGAAACACTCCTGGCACAGCCTCAGGCAGATGAAACATAGCATAGTAATGTAAACCCGTACAGAAAACCATGGTTAAACCCTTTAAATAGTGTGTGTGTGGGGGGGGGGTTATTCCAAATATTGGTATATATCTAGAATTTTTACATTTTAAGAAGTGTTTGGAGTGAGACTTCAAGCCATATGATGGAGACATCTTCACCGTAATGGAGGGGAGGGAGCTGAGGGGTGAATAAGTGATTTTATATAGAGGCCCTGTTTACAATTTTAGGTTAGCACATTACATTTTAGGAACATCCGTTTTTTTTACATACATTTTTACAAAAGTTTCCATAATATCCTTTTTTGGGCTTCATTTTTATGCAGGCGCAAGCATAACTTTTTTAATTTTTATCACACCAGCGTATTGTTAAGTTGGTTGGGCGTAAGCCATTTTTTTCCTATTTCGTTGTCAGAAATGAATGCGTTTGCGCTGATATGGTGGGAGCGGCGCAACAGAAGGGCAGTTTCTCATTGCCTGTTTGCATATCTGGTCATGTGACATTTCAGGAATAACACAAACTGATGTATAAAAGTAAGATAGTCATGTACATATTACACTTGCATAGTAGTTTATCATTGTTTTGCATGTGACATCACATAGACAGTGTTTTTTGTAAAAATTTAAATTTAAAGAATCCTAAAAGTATTAATTAAATTTATTTTTTATTTTTTTTATTTTTTTACTAATAAAATAAAAGCTACGCCATTTAAGAAATACCATATGATATGGCAAAATTGTATAAGCTTAATGAAACTGATAACCGTTCTTGTTAGTGGACTTAGTCTTTTGGACCCTATGACATGTATAAAGTGTCGCCGTATTCAGGTTCAGTCTCAGGGTGTGTTGTCGAGCCCCTGATTGGTTTGCTGGTGTGAATGACATGGCCTTTGTCCCATTATTAATTACGACTGTCCTGTTTGAAGATCTTTATTGGCCATGAAGGCTGTACGTGAGAGAATTGCATTTAGAAAGGAGATAAATTTAGCATTGAATCGAGCTCCGACTGAGCTCTGATTTTTTTAGCTGCGATATCTGCTTCAGCTGCTTTTAATTACTCCCCTGTCAAACAAAATCCTGCTGACTGTGTGGCTTCATGAATATTTGATGTGTGTGTGTATGTGTATGGTGTTCCTACTGTGTACTGTAGAAGTCTGGATGTGTATGAAGCTGTTTAGCCCTAAGGAAATGGGAATATGTGAGGCATATCACAAGCTTCCACAGACTAGAGCCTGCTTATCTCTCTCTCTCTCTCTGTCTCTCTCTCAGGGCTGTGTGACTCCTGCAGGATTTGATGCTCTTTGAATATTGAGGCGTTTTGCCATTTAGTACACACTACACTGATCTGCACCTCAAGGCACTTTGCATTCTCTTGACACTGCGGTAAAAAGCAGAGCAAATCGACTTCCATCTCTGCCGACTGTAACTTCATTCTGTCCTAATGCATCATCGTGAAGTCGGATAGGTCCGTAAGCATCAAGGTCAGTCCAAATCTGACACTATCTATCACCAAGACACTATTATCTTGGGACAAAAAAATTATTCTAAAGGATTCAGGAAGAACGCGAATTGGCGACAAGATTATTACTAAGCTCTTAATGACTTAGCATCTTCATACCATACATCTCAGAATGCCAGACAGACTGTGCTCCAAATCGAGTTTCTAA
Organism: Olivaichthys viedmensis; assembly: GCA_028565825.1. NCBI lineage: Eukaryota > Metazoa > Chordata > Actinopteri > Siluriformes > Diplomystidae > Olivaichthys > Olivaichthys viedmensis. The sequence continues at coordinate 1,804,851 of JAOUQW010000038.1, read as the reverse complement.
GTTCAAGTGCCTCACTAAGAAGTCAGCGCAAGAAATGTGGAAAAGTTAGCATTTGCTTTTATGATCCCAAGATCTGGAACTCATGACCTCTTGATATTCCCTCAATGACTTAAATAAATTAATTAATAAATAAAGTCTAAAATTCTATTTCAGCAAGCAATCGTACCATTATGTTTTTAAATAATTATTTTAACAGTAGTTATTTTAATAAAAAAAATTCTGCATTTTATCTATTTATCATTAAAGGTATATTATTTATTTAATGCATTAGATAGAAGGTATTTATTCATCCATGCATTTTAATTGATTTCATTTGTATTTATTTGTTTGTTTATTTGACTTTTGTTTGTTTATTCATAATGATTAATGTGTTTAGACACATTTAATAATTACCCCAACAATATTAACAACAATATAATAATAATAATAATAAATTATTATTATTATTATTATTATTATTACACTGTCACAAAAAATCTGCCCTATTAAGAAACTCTTTGACATTAAACGTGTCCATAACCTGAACCAAACCCACTTCAGCAATAATATTATGGTATTTGCTACCACATGGTTTAGTTTAATATATTGCATAGGTGTGTTGCTTGGTGTGTGTTCAACACTTCAAAATAACTGTGTTTTGAGTTGGAAACTTTTTTTTTTTTTTTTTTTTTCAGCACAGACAGGGCCTGGCTGATGTTCTTGCCCTTTACTTAATCCTGGTTTTGTGTTTGGAGACAGCAGGATCTTGATTCGACCCTTGCTTGGATTTCAGTGGTCGTTCGTCGTGTAAACGCCATCCCCACTTTAATTTACTGTTCTCCAAACAGATGTTAGCACAAAGCCTATGCCAATCTGGTTTGGACAAAACAGGCATGGTGTTGTCTTGTTTGAACAGCATGAGCGGATTTCTTTTACTCCAGCTGCCTTTTCCGTTTAGGATACCTACCCTGGTTCTGCACATTTCCTCTTTCCTCTCCTTTTTCCTGTTTCTGTGTACCTACAGAGTCACCAAGTGGTCCCGTTTCCAGAACTTGTGTCCTAGCATACAAAGTAAGAGCAGACTTGAAAGACCAGAGGCTTGATAAGTGTAAAAACGGGATGTACAAAAGACAAAGAGAGTGTGTGAAAGTAAGAAAAAATGAGCCTAATTGGTCAGAGTCATACTCTTTCTTGGTAAAGTGAGCGTTTCCTTCAAGAGCCACAGGCGATTATAGAAAATTATTTCAGAAGGAGGAATGATGAAGCCTGGTCTGCTGATAATACCTCCAAACCGCAATAGCAGGGAGAATGGATGAGTTTCCATCTGGGGCGAAATTGATAATAAGCTTATACGTCCTTTTTTTGGATGGCTCATTCGCTCAACTTAAAGACTTCTGGTCGGGAGAAGTAGAACAGCCAGTTTCAGTGAAGATCTGTACTGGAGAGACCACTCTGCCATTTTGCAAATAGTGCCATGGGGAAAAGAAGGAAACAAGGCATCAGGTATCCGGTCAACGCTTTGACGCTTTTGAAGTTATTTTTGCTACACATTCCATTTTGCCCTTGTTTAGTTCCAAAAGACACTCTGTACTTAAAATTCATGGTGTCATTTGCTATTATTTTCTTTATTTTCTCACAATTTTTGTCCATTGCCGAGAACCCCACCCATTCACGATGGCAAGCGCTTTACTGTTGCGCCACTCGAGAGCCCAGGACTTCGCATACATTCATAAAACATACTTAAAACTTTGTTATTGAAATTATGTAGACATGAATAAATTCCAAACACCAAACCTTAAAAATCGTATTCATATTTTGGACAGCTATGATTTAACAACGTATACATTTCAAGCAGGTTTTTTTCCCTGTGCACCCAGATGCCATTGATTTCGGAAAAAACCAAACTTAAATACTTTAGACTGAGTGATTCCATCCGAATGCATGCCGTTCCCATGATCCGCCTGTTCATCTCCAGACAAAATGAGACATGCCGATTTTCTGAGGCCTAACATTGCATGCCATTAGGAGCCTAAAAGAACATGCTGGTGGTGAATTCCCGCAATTCCCCAGCTCATTGACGTGACTCATGTGCGTATGCTTCAATCAGATGATCAGACGTGGTGAAGGAGACCCTTAAGTCACAGATGTGGATGTTAAGGCGGCAGGTGGGAGGTGAGGAGCCGGTCCGGCTCGCATGCGCCGAGTGCCAGCTGTTTAATCGCCCTCGCCACTGGTCTCAGAGACGAGGACGCCTCTGTCCTCGTCCGCCTCTGTCCTCCAAGATGGTATCTATGAAAACTGCCGAGTTGTGGGAGCGCAAAATATTTTCAGGTTTGATTAGTCAGAGCCAATGCAAGTATACTCTCTTATTCTTCCGTCTCAGCTTCCAGAGGAACGTGGCGTGTTGAACATCATCGGTTTTATTTCAAACAGTCTGCGAGCGAGCTTCAGGGCTTAGACATGGTGAAAGTGTGGGGGGAAAAGATTGAACAGTAATAATAACATCAGGCTGAACTGCACCCAAACACCGGCAGTTTGCTACAGTACAACATTTGCTTGTTGCGATTCACTGATCATTGATTTCGAAGAGGTCCTTGGCGTTCGCACGGCAAACACTCTGTGCTTACTGCACACAAACACACACACACACACACGCGCACACATTCATGGTGCCCCTGTGGAATATCAATTCAGAACACATTTTCAATCAAGGCTTTGACCTTTTTTTCCCCCTCTTTAACCAAGACTCACAAGGGTCCATTGATGCCGGCAGCTGCAGCCGCGACCGCATTAGCAACTGAAAAGCGCTGATTTCCGCAACGCGCTCAAAAAAGAGCCTCTTCTTGGGAAATTGGGAGTCAGGGCTCGTCATTTTCCACCTGGCAAAGATGGGGCACAGCATGTCTCCTTGTTACAGGTGGCTTGCTTAGGAATCTGCTCACGGGCTTCGATTGGAATTCTGGTTCATGTTGCGGAGGTGGCTAAAAGGCTTTGGGATTAGCGACTCCTGTTTTGTGTTCTATCTTTCTTTGCACAGATGCGGCATTCCGCTCACACACAGTTGATCCGGAAACAAATAATTGTCTGTCTGCGGCAGCGGCGCTGAAGACTGATTTAAAGTGAACTGCCTTCATTTTAACGCCGACACCAGCCACATCGCTCCTCGGAAAAGCAAACTTCTCTTGAGAGAGGAAATGAGAAAATCGTAATCAGCACCGCAGTGCTGGCAGTAGACGTTCAGTGGCTCGGATTAGGGCGGTAAGGAGAAATTAAAACGTCAGCGATAACATCGAGAGGTAATATCTCGAAAGGAAACGCTTTAGTGCCACATGCTAACGTTTTATTCAATACTCCTCATTGGATCAGTCGCAAGGTGACTGACTCTCTTCCCACGCCATTTTTTGTGTTCCCCCCAGTGAACAGAAACCATGAACACCGTCACTGAGGTAGACTGGTGCTCCTTCATTGTTTGCTGAAACTACACGCCGTAAATAATGAACGCTTGGGATGGAGCTTTACCATGTGTAACACAAGTTCACGGTCTGCGATGAACGGACCAATGGAGTTGAAACCGGCTGAAATGGCCGGCCTTGACTAGGCTTGCGTCCTACAACATTACAAAAGCATATTATAATAACCAATAAAGGCTTTTTTTATGATCTGTAAAATGCAAAGTGCCGTCTTAGGACTGTCCCAAACCTTTTGTTTGGTCCACTCCAGGTCTAAACTCTGCCCCATCTCCGCCTGTCTTCACCTGTCCCCAGAAGTTAATTATCTCACACCTGGGTTCTCTTAGCAATGCCTGCATATGTGTATATATATACATATACACTCACCGAGCACTTTATTAGGAATACTATACTAATACTGGGTAGGGCCTCCCTTTGTAGCCCATCCGCCT
>JAOUQW010000038.1:1787497-1800871 GCA_028565825.1 Olivaichthys viedmensis | reverse complement strand
CCTTGCTCAAGGGCCCAACAGTGGCAGCTTGGCAGAGCTGAGGTTTGAACCCATGACCTTCTGATCAGTAGCCCAGCGCCCTAACCACTGAGCCACCACTGCCCATATAGTATGCGCTACTGCTGCATCATGTTCAAAAGGCGCTGGTGCTCAGGATATAGTTTGACACTCAATGTGTTTGACAGACCAAAATTTCTCCGTGAGAAGTTACCGTTTTCTAATGTAGTGTGTCCCCGCTGGTAGAAAGCTCAGGCTCGGATGGAAAGTCTGCAGAATTGGTGGTTGTTCTTTTTTCATCGTTTTCTTCTTAAGCGCCCGACAGGTAGACAAAGAACGGAGTCAACAGCGTACAAACAAAGCACACGTTGGCCGAAACATACGCTAGGCTACACTTGATATTGCTTTTTCACAAACCGCCATGACTCTTTTCTAGCATTGAGATGATTCCACTTTTGAGTAAAATGTACAGCAAAACGTTTAAATGATTTTAGAAATGCGTTTACATTTTCGCCAAAGTGAACGTTTTTAATAATCTTTTTGAGAAAGTATACAAGACAATCATATAAAAAAGCATTTATTTAGATCAAGGCGGACCAGGACCAACTTAACTTGGACGGACAACAACGTCCTTTTCATGGGCTGATTTGAGTCACGCAAGGCTGGCCCAATAATGGACATCCATGGGCATTTTTTGGCAGTCCGGGTCAAGACAGCATTTCAAAATTACATTTCTTTCACATTTTTGCAAATGCAATTACTATTCAAACACCTTCAATATGATTACGTCAGACATGCCATGCCGACATTGCTTATTGCCAGTGTCATGTGGTGCTCCTATTTCCCCTTTTGAAGGTAAGTTGCATAAAGAAAACTGACCAAAAACTTCAGCCTTTGCTGAAACTTTGTTTAATGTGCAACCTGATACAACACAATTATAAGCTTTTTCATGTTGTTGTTGTAAAGTCACTGTTTCCTGGAAAGTTTTTCTGAGGTGCATTGTCATCACATCCACAAATTTGGTGTCCATTTCCAGTGAGCACTGACTGACCCGAGATGTCCACGGACATCCATTATTGGGCCTGACCTGACTTAAATTGGCCCACGTAAAACATTGTCATTCATCTATTTTAGGTCTGTTTTGTATACGATCATAATAGTCGTTTTTTTTTTTAAGTCCTCCAAAAAATGCACAGTTTAAGCTAAACATATGTCCTTTTTTGGTCTGCATTTCAGTTTGCCCACAATCTAGACGTCTAGACAGAAACATCTGGCAACACAACTTTTAAACATCTGTGTGCTGACTTGGTTGCCCTACAACGTCTGCATTTGAAATTCAACAATCGCTCCATTGGACACCATTCCATTGACCAACAACAGCTTTATTTTGCTGACACAATAGTTGTCACTTGTCTGGGCTATATACCAAATGTCCTAACAACAAACGACAAGGTTCTTAGTTGCTGGAACCAATGCCCAAAGAAAGATCAGACTACAAATCAATCCTTTTCAATTGGTTCAATTAGTCTTTTCCTCATGCCTTCAGTGCTTAATGCATACACTGGCGTTTGTCTCCGTCGTACCGCCGTGGTCCCTGCTAAATAAAAGAGCGCTTGTGTGGCGGAGCATTTGTCACTAAGATGAGATTACGAGAGCTCTTTGCTTGTCGTGCATTCTTCTGCACTTCCCCGGCTCTAATCTAGCTTGGGAGAGAACGCGTCTTGCTGCACATTTGCATTCAGCTGACAGGACGCTATTTCGAGCGAGGGCGCTGTGCGAAGAGCTGATGGCGGAAAAGTAGCACACCCGTCCACCCTGACACATGCACACACAAGTGTGCACTCTGAGACTAATATTCTCATCTGTTCTTTCCTCAGAGACAGTTGCTCCGTTGCATAAGCGGTGTGCGATAATCCACTTTAGTTTTTCCCCAGTGGTCTTCCTGGATCCGTTTTACGCCACACACTCCGTGACAGTGGAATGCATATGAAAGCAATATGCAATTAGTGCTTTCTATTAGTGTGTAATTATTGGGTAGCCCTATTACTATTAAACGAATGCACAATTAGAGTCACTAATGCATTTAGGATAACCTGCTTACACATGGCCACTGATGGCACAGTGCTGAAAGTGGCCCTGGCAGATGTTTGTTGAATTATAAAGCACTTTCTGACCCCTCAGCCAAACAATAAAAGTACATTAGCATAAAGTGCAGCTCTATGGCAGCGACCTTGATTTATTCAAAACGCTTCTTTCCATCTCTCCCGATAAACCTTACAGACCATAAAGCCTTTATAGATGTGTACATTTCAAAGTGGAATAGCTTCCAGATTAGGGGTGAAACTGTAAATCGGTATGGAGGTATAGCGTGATAAATCTGAAAATTGTGATGGAATACCAGTATAAGTGTTGATAAGTGTTAATTGACTTAACATTAAGTAACATTAAGTAATGTATATGTTAACATAAACAAGTAGGCTATGGCATTAATAATGATGCCGGTGGAGGAAGATATGAGTGAAGAGCTTTAGCATGCTGAACCAACCAAGCCTGACTGGTTTTAATACATAATTTACATGTATCTGTAATTAATTGATCACTTAATTATTATTACAGACAATTAAGCAATTAAGTAACATTGGATTATTGAATCATAATTTATAAGAGTAAATACAATGTTAATTTATGCAGTTACTACCTGTTTACTTAACATGAACCATTACTAATGCAATAGCCTACACGTCGTTCATGTTTACAAATGCATTACTTAATGTCACTTAATTTTGTCTGGTCATCACTTAAGGTAAAGTATTACCATGTCACAAAACAACATTCCCAGTTAGCGCAAAGACGTTTAACCTCTTAAATTCCCAGGAGCTGTCGCCGAGTCCAGACTTACATTCCTCACTCTCGTACCTACATATCTTTTTCTATTTCACTGTAGGTACTGAATAATTCATGGTAGTTACTGGATAATATGCTTTAAAATAAATAAGTGAATAATAAGGGGTTAAAAGACGTGAAAAATACTTTTTTCCAGATTTCTAGATTTTGGCCAGAGTCAAAGTTTTTAATACATCTTTGCTAAGACGACGAAAAGACGACAACTGGCGTCAAACGTCAAACGTAATATGGACCCGAAAAGGGGGACGCATATTTAGGGGCCGGATCAAAGCGGACAAAGATCAACTTAAAATGGTCCATGGACATCTCTGTAGCTACTCTGTGAAATTGCTATTTCCTTATTGTTTTTGACAAGCTACTGAAGGCTAAGACTGATTTTCTTATCCTTTTTAAAAACATATATATTTAAGCTGTTTCCCTAACCAAATAATTTAATAGCTGCAAGGGTTGCAGTGTTGAATAGCATTTAGTGTCACCCAAAAGTTTCACTCGAGTCTACACAGCAGTGTCTCAAATCGCATATTATAGTAATATAGAACATACTACTAGAAAGGACCCTACATTAGAGGTTTATTTAATCCAAATGCTAACCATTTTGTAGGACCACCAGTGTTCGCTGTGCTGCGTGTCTTTTTCATTTTAATGCACAGTCATTGTTAGTTCCAGTTTAAAAGTGATAAAAATGACAGAGATAAAAGTGGCACCCAGACAAACTTTCTACCGCTCTCATCAGTAGCCATCGACACCAATTGATCCTTTAAAAAATGGCAGAACCAGTAAAACCTCTGATATCTGCTACGAGCCCGTCCCCTTTGGTCCTGTGGTGCATGATAGGACAGGTTAGTACAAAAAGTGTCTGTTACTCCACACTTCATTTGTTTGGCAAATACAGTGCATCATAGTCCTGGTCTTTTTACAGTACTCCATTTGTTTGATTTATCATCTAGACAAAAATCACCTCGAGTAGTACATACATATGCGATTTGAGACACATCTTATGTTTTATGTTTTGTCCTTTTCCAGAGGGGCAATTGGTGTTGATGCAGCACACTGGTGGTCCATGCACCTGTTCCTCATTGCTCTTCAGTTAATTATAGACCCACAACATGGAGTCTAATTGTACTAAATCTAAATCTGCTACGCCAGCAGCGGCCATATTAATTGAATTTCTAGTGGTAATCATTGAGGGAGGTGTGATAAGAAGAAGCTGGAGGTCGTCGCCCTTGGATACAGTGTTTATTCGATAGATTTAGATTGAATTGGGGTATAAATACGGCAAGTGGGGAAATTGGGAGGCATAAGATTGGGCTTTGTTTTGTTGCCGTCTCAGTTCGGTCTTGGAGTTGCCGCTATTTTTCTGCATGGCTGACCTTTAATCAGAGAATCGGGCGTAATCCGTTCGGCCTTCTGCGCCGGGACGCCGATTGATTAAAGCGTTTGAGCGGAATCATTAAACACTAATAAGCTGTTTGCAGTCCTAAGAGTTAAATATGCTTTTGCCTAGAGTGAAAACAATAAACGCTCTTGATTAATTCAGGAAAGCAAGAATAAATTCAAGTTTCACCTCCGGGCTATTATTTCAATTTATGAATTGAGGAGTAATGAGTTGTTTGTGTTGCGCTGTGTGGCTTGTCGTTTTTAAAAATGCTTTCAATGGCAGGTTTTGCAGATCTCAGAGGAACAAGGACTGGGATTTCGAGCTTGTTACGACCTGGCAAATGCTAGACGTGATAAGAGGATGTATGTAAGCCAACCACCAGACCAAACAGTTGGAAATAGACCAAGTTTATGAATTGGGAATGACTTCATTGGCAAGCTATTTGCCAGAAAATAATATGGAAAAGAAGAAATCAACAATATTACAAGTACAAATAACTAAAGCTATGGACCCCCCATGTGTGGGCTAGTTTGTACAGATTACCTTCTTAAGCTAATATTACATTTGCTCTAGAGCTTACACAAATGCAGCTAGCTGAGGGAAGAGTCTGGTTAGTCTGGTTGGTTGGTGGAGCCCCCTCCATTGTGATTATTTTTTATTCTTTAAATAAAAGTCAAGTGGAGTCAATCTGCCAAAACATATTTGGCGTCCAACATTTCCTTAGTTTTGTACTGGACCTAGCAAGTAATGGACGCCACACAGATGTTTTAATGTAGTTTAGGACACAGTGTGACTTACTGTAATCTATAAACATGAACAAAACTTCACAGTGTAGCCGAACGCGGTAACGTTATGGGGGCGGCCATCTTGGACAACCAGGATCACTTAGTGATTAGCACAGTTTGGTATCATTCCACCCCCTAGGTGATTTGGGCAATCACTGCTATTTAACACAATATTTAAAAACAGGATTATGAAGTATACCCATGCCATTTGAAGCAAGTATATGAAGATTTGAGCATGTATTTATAGAAGACTTTGGGTGAGGTAGACGTCCGTTACTTGTTAGCTACATTAGCCTTTTAGCTCCAGTGCAAAACTAATGACACCAAACATGTCTTGGCTGATTGACTACAGTGGCAAATTGTGTAAATTAGATTTTTCTTTTAAATCCTTTATTATTTGTGGCTGCAGCCAATCACATGACAACATATGAGAGATAATATAAGAACACACACACACGCACACTAGAGCAGATTTACAATGCCTCTGGCAAATCCAATCAAATCTAAATCAAAGTAATGACCGATGGGCCGTCATAAGTCGAAAGAAGGAAAAAAAAGTCACTGTTTCTTATAGCAGTGGTCTGTTATTTCCGATATGGAGTCTGTCTCGACAGTAATCATAGACCTGAACCAAAACAACACACTGAATCATCTTATTTCATCCTATTTCTTCTTTTTCTGTCTTTCCCCTGTAGTAGCCAAGTAATATATAGGGGGTGAAGGCATCTGGGAAAAGGTTGGGAAAGCTGCATTATGGGTATCCAGGGTATAGTGAGATCACGGCTGCTCCTCCATCACTGTGATCTGTGGGTTTACCCAGCCAGACACACACACACACACACACACACACACCATTATTCATGTTGCAGGGCTGAAGGTTGTGATAAGCAAAAGTTACAGCATCAACGGTGACTTTGTGCATCAGGGATCGTCCTGTTAGAGAGGTATAAATAGCAGATGTTGTCTGACTTGCACGGTTTCTAAATGTAGGTTTTTATTCCCACCAACACACACACACGCACACCTACACACTTCCATTGAAAAGCACTAATAACTTTACACCAGTCCAATTCCTATGACCCTCCCATCATACTTTGGAGCAGGTCAAAAAGCCGAGGCACGAGGGTCAGTGCAAGTACGGTTCCTGTTTGACATTTAGCCTCCGCAGACAAACATAAATGATAACGCATTGCCTGACCTCTCTATCAAACAATAAAAGCACATTGTTTCTTTCAGCGCAAGGCCACAGCATAAATCCTGCAAAAATGCCCTGAATTATTGCAGCAACCTTTTATTTATTTGAGCAAAAAGCCATTATGGCTGGGTGTTTGTACTGTGTGTGCTCTATAAGCCTGAATCTATTGTGCTATTATTGTTGAATGGCTTTCAGACTAGGGGTGTGATGATACATCACTATGATGATATATCGTGATAAATCTAACATAATTATACCGTAAACATTATGCTATACTGGTATTAGATAAAGATGTCCCAAATAAAAGTTACATTCTAATTCAGAATTATTGGCAACCTTCATGAAAATGAGCAAAAGTTAACATTAAATTGAATTGAACACATGCAATAAATTATATTGTGAACTCAAACATATGGCGATTTTGGATAGTTTGACTTTAAGACAATATTTTATTTTTCAAATCTAAAATGTTTTCCTACATCATTTTTTTTTTCTCTTCAAAACGCTGGTTTCAAAATTATCACCACTTTGGGTTCCTTTTCACAAAGGTAACAGGTGAGTTTCGAGTGACTGACAGCAAAGTTTCCAAAGATTACAGTTTATTTGCATTTATTGTGCATATTCTTTAGGGTTTTAAAAAAACTATGCCATTCAGAGAAAATACTATGATTTAAAAAGTTCCAACGAGTTGCAAGATTATTTTGTTTGAAGAAAGGCTAAGTAGTTTCTCCAGTTATTTGAGTAGAAATTTTGAATCATTGCGGTTAATGTTTATTTTATACATTTATCTTTGCTTGTTTTCTAGAAGGGTGCCAATAATTTTGGAGTTAACTATTTCCAGATGTGACACATCCCTTAAATTCTAGCTTTGACAAGATGTTTGAAATGCGGTAGTGAGAATTTTTTCTACATTGAAGGCTGTGTGAACTTCTTAACAAGTCGATTTGAACTCATATTAACTAATCCCAATAAAATATACGATAGCACTGCACTGTTATATGATGTTTAATGTTGTCATCCTTCAAAATGCTAAGTTGTATGCAGATACCGTGATATAGCGCTTGAAAACCGTGATATTAGGGTTGGTCGGTACCATACATTTTCAATAACTTAATTGAAACATTTTGTAGAAACATGCCTAGAAATAATTGTTTTCACTTTGTCAGCAAAGTGTAAATACAAGCTTAGCCTAAACCGATATTTATTCTCATAGTCATGGTTACAATCGAGTTTCCTGGAGGTCACATTAGTTCTTTGCAACACAGCCTCCAACCACCAGAGGTCTCGCTCCACAGAATTCCAGCTGGTTCCCACACTCTGTAATTGCACACACTTGTTCCATATTAACCCTCACCATATATGTATATCATAAATACACGCTGTTTTCCCCAGTTACCTTGTGAAGTATTCCTGCTTTCATTGCACATTACCAAGCCTTGTCCATTATTGTCTCCTGTCTAATTCGTGCAACGGACCTTGACCTGTTTCCACCATGTTTCTTGGATTTCCCTTTGGTCTGTTTGACTGATTACGGGACGACCCTTGCTACTGTTTTGTGAGCTTTGGATTTGGATACAGGTTATTGGATTTATTTGCTCTAATCTGTTATCCTCAATCAATACCTGTATAAGGATCCTAACAACTCTCCAATGTCAGGCATGTTACACAGGATCATTTGATTTAGAGCTGTGATTACATTTTTGACCGGATCTACATCTAAATTCGTGATCTCCTGTTATTGGATAATAGTTGACAACTGACAGCCAATCAGTGCCCACTTGAACACCCACTTAAGTGTAATGTATTAACTTTAAACTCTAGCTTATGCACAGCAGTAGGAGGTGCGAACACAACCACAAATCCTGGTCCCAATCTTTTATCAAGGCATACATCTATATTGAACATATGAAGGCAACAAAGACATATTATTGCAGCAGAGAGCTGAAATGTTTTTTTTTTTTTTCCTACCAGCTTACATGGCATTATTCAATGGTCTCGGGAGCGTAACACCATCAGGGTTTTCCGAGAACTGGAATAGAGGCTGGTTAGCTGTTCGTTATTAGCGTGTCGTATTTTTCCCTTTCTCCATTGTGCAGATTTAATTTAACATCCAGGCCCACTTCACATTAGTCGCCTGGCGAGAGGCTATCATCCACACAGTTGATTGAGCAGAAATCAGGCCGAGCCGAGCCGCAGACCACAAGCTAAATTAGAAGAACTTTCTCTTTATTTGCTTTCGAGGCAAAATAGTCCATTACGGCGATTCAGTTTAGCTGTTTTACTCTCCTTGCCACTGCGGCCTTGTTTAACCACAGGTGTAAGCTATTAAAGTCCTGCAGATTCAGGATTGACCACAGGACTGTGTGGTTTTTGAGAAAAGAGTTGTTTATCTTGAAATATTTCATATCTGTCTGTTCTGAGTGGCTCAGGGTTCGATCATCTCTTGGCTCTGGTTGCTGTTTTTCTCTCTTCAGCATCCAGATTCTGTCGGGCATCGGCAGCCGCAAGAGCAGTGGTCGATACACACAAATGCTACGTTCCAAATGGACGATAGTTCATGTTGTTTTAGGCATCTCCTCTTCTAAATCGTACTAGTCTTTAGTGCAACTTTGTTCCAAGAGAGTATGAAAGGCTGGCGCACTAATTGGGAGACTTGCATGCAGAAAGGTTGCTCGATCTTATAATTGATTTTTATAAAATGCATTGCGTCGCTTCGACAAATAATGACAATTTTAATTAACTTGACCAGTGCTAAATGTTAATATCCAGGTTTCCTCAGCAAACACAGCTCATTTCATGAATCAAACAGGGTAATAAATAAATAAGTGGTCCAGAACTGTATTAGCTTTAGCCAAATTAGGTAACCTTGTAAACACTCATAAGCAAGATGAATATCAGCTTCATATTTAGAATAGAATAGAATAGAATATTTACAGTCGGCTCCAGAATTATTGGCACCCTTGGTGAAGCTGGGGGTTGGGCAGAGGTTATGAAAAAAAATGTCTTGAGAGTATTCTAACCTTTTAATTTAAGTAAATTTATTCTAAGAAAAAAACAAAAAAAACATATGCAATCCATATATACATTTAACAAAACCACAAGTTTCACATTTATTGGCACCCCTGCGTTTAGTACTTACTCCCTTTGCCAACATACCAGCACTGAGTCTTCTCCTATAATGCTTGATGAGAATCTGAGGAATCCGAGACCGCTCCGCAATACTCCTCCAGGGTCTTCTCTTGTGGACTTGCTGTTGGTTTATTGAAAATGCTTGATTAAGGATGTATTCTAAATGCCAGTGGTAGAGGAGTTGTTTTTAGCATTCATACCACCAACAAGTACCAGTTGTGTAAAACATTAGGACAGTATCCATAGAAAAAATGAAAAAATCTCTGCAGAAAAGAGAACTTTTAGCTAGTTATAATGTAAATAAGGGAATAGTAAGAACCAGTGTTGCTAGGTCTGTGTTTCCCATGGAATAGGGCTACTTTTTGGCTGCAGGTTGGGGATTAGCCATTTTGCATACAATAGATTAATTATATTAATGTTTTGCAAGCCAAATACACAAGCTACAGTAAATGAATAGTTTATTTTGTATGTATGTGGGTTGCAGTTATAAGTAAATTGTGAATTAACAGGTGAAATGGTACATCGGTAGAAATAAGGTATTGTAACTATAATAAAAGCATATGCAATAAAACTTTTACTGCACAAGCCACATGTCACTGATTTACTTCTCATAGGTATTTCTTTATATATGACAAGCTATGTAATAATACAAGACCTTTTCAGGACATTTGTGAAAGAACTGTTTAGAAAAACTGTGGTTTTAATACGGCTTAATTTAAAAAATGTATTGTACGAGGGTACTTTGTAAATATTACAATATGTTTGGCAATGGTGGTCATGATGTTTTGGCGTTTAATACAAGGTTTTGTTGGAATTTGAGTCTTGGTATTGGGATGTTTTTTTGACCGTTGGGCTAATTTTTGGGCTAGTTGTAAATGGCTATTGGAGATGGTTTTGTCACGGAGATCTGGCTAATCAGGCTAATTAGCTGCCAGTGTGCAAGATAGCATGCATACATTAACGCACTACATAAATAAACACAATCAGTTGAACCTTAGAGACCTGAAAACTTGTCGAACTTTATTTCAGCACACAATTTATCTAAAAGTTCCTATTGTAAACTAACTCGCTGCTTTCAGCCACTTCTCAGTGTTAAAACTGATGTATGCTCACAGTGCATTATGGGTAATACATACGGCCCCTCAGCCACCAAGACTACAGAGTGTAAGGTAAGTTTAAAGGCTCGGGCAACAGACTGGGAAAATGAAACACACCATTTCTAGATAAGTTGTGCCTTTGGTGCAGTGTGTCCTGGAGTAAAAGTGTCCTTCAAAATGCAATGTGCCATGGCGGCTCCTTTGAAATTCATAGGCTTGGGATTCTTTTGATTTCTCGCGAACGTTGTCTGACCCTCTGAAACTTCTTTCTTTCTTTTTTTCAACGTCTCTGCATCCGTAACTGCTATGCCGTTAGCATCCTACTGCTAGAAGGACCATGTTCGCTTCCAACTCATGAAACCAAAACCGCGTCACAGAACACATTGTTGCAGTTTTCACACAATGCATTGTTGGAGTGTAATGAAAATGAGTTCTTGCTGTAAACAACGACAGGGTGTTATTGTCAGTAAACAATGATAAACAGCTATCTGCAGTATCACGATGTTGTCAATATAAAACAAAATGTGAATAGAATGTATTGTAATAGGCTTTCAATGCATAATAATAATAATCTTAACAAAAGATGATAAACAAGAAGAGCAATTCCAAGAGGCTAAAAAAAGCACATTAAATGTACAATAAAATTAAATACATGTAACATGAAAGAAATGCATTTAATATAAATTACATTATATTTTGTACATGCATTTTAGTAATTAACCACATTACACAGGTTTACTTATGTATTTTATAATAATGGTTTTACCATATTTTATATTCCAAAGACATTTACACTTTGAGTGTGTTTGTGTGTGTGTGTGTGTGTGTGTGTGTGTGTGTGTGTGTGAAAGAGAGAGAATATGTGTGTCCTGTATTGTACACTCTTAGAAGAAGAGAAAAAAACCCTCAAAAGGTTTTCCATTTGTCCCTCTGGGAGAACCCTTAAAGCATTCAATCGAGTTTTTAAGGGGGTTTGCTTTTGGGACTTTTGGAAGTTCTTTGACTTGTTAAATTTATTTATTTTTTTAAAGTGTTTTTGTTTTTGGTTGCTTGTATTACTTGTCCTGTTACTTGTGATATCAGTATAAATTAGGCGTATTGATGTTATTATTTTTAATGAGAACAGTGTCTCATCTTATAATGGACAGATTACACAGTCAACTCTCCACTTTTTCACCTCCTTCACCCCGACGCTGCATGTCCATAGCAACCGCTACAGTAGGAGATGGGTGCCAGCATCCGCATGCCGCTGCCTAGCAACCACATCCTGTTTTAAAAATAGTGTGGTGAGGACGGATGGAGAGATTCACATTCCTCATTCGTCATCAAACCACTCTGGGCTGAGACCGAGGAACGAAAGTTCATTCAGCACTGATATCGGTGATCAAATTTGGTTGGTCAAGTTTGATAATGTAGAGTAAAACTGTAGTTGTCTATATTAAATAAAGTAACGTTAACAATCTAATGAACACTTAATTGATGTTTGTTTGAACTTAACTAAAAAATAACACTGCCAGTCCCATAACTAACATTATTTAATGCATTAGCTAAAATTAATAAGCCAGGAACTTTACATTACACCATAAGTAATGTACACCACCGAGTAATTAACCCTTATATTAATTGATGCTTGTTTGAATGTTTACTAAATGCTGGACACCGGTATTGTTTTTTCCATCCATGACTAAAAATAAGTCTACATAAATTAGCATTAATTAAATTACAACGTAACTAAATATTGATAATCAACAGAACTCAGGTCAGTGGGTGCAAATGTGGGAGTGTATTATTCAGCCACACCATTCCTTCCTTTTTTTCTTTTCTTTATTTTTTCTTTTCCCTACCCATTTCTTTTCCTTTTCTTTCTTTCCTTTCCTTTCCTTCCCTTCATTTACCCTCCCTCTTTGTTTTTGTTTTTGTTGTTTCATTTGCATACCTTTCCCATCCTCTTCCCTTCCTTTCACTTTTTCTTTTCCTTTCCATTTGCTCTCTACCTTTTTTATTTCTTTTTTTTTCCCTTCCTTTCACTTTATTTTCCCTCCCTCTTTCCCTTTCTCTTCCTTTTTCTTCCCTATCCTTTCCTTCATCTTCCCCCACTCTTGCTTTTACCTAACTATTTTCTTTCTATTCCTTTCCTTTAGTTTCTTTTCCTTTTCCTTCCTTTTCCCTTTCTTTTTTCCTTACTTTTCTGTATTCTCCTTTTCTTCTCTATCCTTCATTTCAGTTCCCTTTTCCACAACCACCATTATTCACTTTCTTTTACATTCTTTTCCTTGTCTTCCCTTCCTTTCCTTCGCCCTCCCTCTTTGGTTTTCTTTATTTCTTTTCTTTCTACTTTCTTTCCATTTGCTCTCCATTTGCTTTTCCATCCCTTCCTTCCCTTTCCTTTTTATTTCCGTTCCCTTCCTTTAGTTTATTTTCCTTTCAATTTGCTCTCTACCTTTTTTAATTTCCTTTCCCTTTCCTTCCCTATCCTTTCTTTCAATTCCTCTTTTTTCCCCACACCCTCCATATTCCTCTTTCTCCTTGTCGCCCCCAATAGGCTGTTTGAAGATGCCGAGGCCATTTCCCCGAGCGTGAGAGTAAATTGCCTCAGATCAAGTGTCAGGTTGATCTACCTATATCTACAGGGTTGCTGTGACCTCATGCCAGCACTGTCAATCTTCCCGATCTCATCTCAGTGTTCTCTCTATCTCTTTCTTTCCCTCCATATAACGCGCACACTCACTCTTTCTTACTCCCCATATACACACACACACACACACACAGAGGGAGCTCAGTATAAGTGAGTGCGGCCAGTGAACAGATGCGCTCTCAGTTGGAAATATGGCCCTAATAGGGATGAGCTCAGCCTTGTGTATGGCATGACATCATCGCGTCCAAATTTAG
>JAOUQW010000038.1:1769083-1787397 GCA_028565825.1 Olivaichthys viedmensis | reverse complement strand
TGGCAGTGCTGAGGCTTGAACCCACGACCTTCTGATCAGTAGCCCAGTGCCCTAACCACTGAGCCACCACTGCCCTAAACTAACATTTGCTAGTTATCTAAAAGAAAAGCCGGATAAACAATCGAATTCGGATTAGATCACAAAACACAAAGATCAGAGAACAAAATACACGGAGAATGGTACACCAGTGGTAAAATTCACTCTGGCTACAACAGTGACTTTTTTTTTCCTCTCGATGCGTCCGAGTCACCTTTTTTGTGCAACTGAACTTAGCCTTACTCTAACCTTAGACAATACATGCACAAGCTAACGTCAGTGACTCCAGTAACCCCTTTGAAGCAATGAAGTACAACTTTTACACATGTACTTGGACATGAAATGCCTTGCCAATAAACAGAAATTGGGCATTTATCCAAGAAAACACAGCCCAATTCAGCATTTTGAGATCTGCATTTTTGTAAATATGATTACTTTACATCCAGGGAGGATCACTGTGGTGGCCAATATGTATGTATATGGGGTGAAACTGGACTAAAAGTGTAATACACATATGAGATTACAAATGTATTTGATTTGTAATTGTAATTCAAGCTACGAGCACTAACCCCGTCCCTCATCTTAACTCCGCCCCTCATGATTACCCCGCCCCTTGCCCTAACCCTAACCATTCTTACTTTACATGCACTTTGGCTTGTGAGACCTCATACAGATATGCCATTGAGAAAGAAAAAAAACCCCTCTTGTGAACATGAGAACTCAATCTCCTTCCTCTCACTCTTTCCCGTTATTTTCTCCACCTTTCTATTACTGTCCATCTTCCTCTATCTCTTTTCTCTCCCTCTTTCTGTGCCTCTTCTTTCCTTCCCTCCCTTTCCCTCTCTCTCTTCCCCTTTCTGGTCTCTATCTGTCTTTATTTCAAGCTCTCTCTCTCTCTCTCTCTCTCTCTCTCTCCTGTGAGCCATTTCACTCGATTGCAACATCCGCACGAGAGGCGCGAGGCCCGGCTTTCACAATGCAGCAATCTGAATCGCGTGGCGCTTTAATCATCCTTAATGCGTTATGGGGAACGGCTGAGACAATAGCCGCTTCCCCTCATTCTCCCTCTCGCTCGCGTTTGCTCTGGTTTGCGCTCACGCCATCACAATTATGTCACAGTGATTACAGCCAGATTAAAAAGTCATCACCAAGGGAATATGAACGCTGTAATTGTCTCAGTTCATCACAGCGAGCATCCGTCCCTCGCGTCCCCCTCTCACTGCGAAAAGAGCGCGCGTCCATGTGACCGAATGGACGTTCAGGGATTTCTGACGCAGGCCCAGAGTAGATGGAGCATCTTAACAATAAGACATACAGTCCCAAAGTCTGAAGCCCTGATTTACTAAGATCTCAAATAAAGACTACTCATTTGCATGTTGCGATTGATTTACAAAAACGAATTATGTACATGTCATGATAATTTCCGAAAAATATGATATGACAATTAGAATATGTAAAGAAACCCTTTTTACAGACTCTTTTTAAACACTGTTGGCAGTTCCAGAAGTGACTTTCAGGCCACGGTAAATCACACTGTGGGTGCTAAATGAATCTATTGACTCCGCCCTGGATTCTGCACTTTTGAAGAATGAAGGCTGTCTGGCATTTTACCTGCAAAGACAGAAGCAAGTGAGGAGCCAAAGTTCTGCAGAAGAACCATGACAAGATTCTTGGAACAACCTACCAGACGATTTCCTTATAACACTGAACGACAGAATTGATGCAGTTTTAAAGCCAATTACTCACACCTGTTTACCGTTTACTGCTCTTTATAGTATTATTATTATTTTTTTTAGATTTAGGAATTTTCACTTTCATTATTTTCAAAAGCATTTTCGCTTTTTGCTTAAGACTTTTGCACAGTATTGTACTTTTGACTCTTTTAATACTTATTATTCCAGAATACATTATCTAAGACTGAGACATTGATTTTTAATTGCAATATATCTGAATATCCTGCTTCGGACACCTTTTGCTACCTACGCGGAGTTGCCATTTTATAAGGTACAATCACTATACAGGTCACTTTGTAGGTACAGTATATAATTACTGACTGTAGCCTTTCTGTTGCTATGCACAATTTTTTAGCCCCCTTCTACTTACAAGGTGACTAACAAGGTAGGTGTGTGTTTCAAAGTGTCCAGTGATACATTTGTACCAGTGCCAACACACACCACCATGTCAGTGTCACTGCTGTACTGTGAATGAGAATCTGTATCTGTTCTGATAACTGATGATACTGGACTCGGTCTCTTAGGAGCCTGAATGAAAAGAAAAAAAAAACATGACAGCATCTATGCTATGCATGCCAACAATTCACTCCTTTTTCAAAGCATCTTTTATGTTTCACAGTGTGCCACCATAATAGCACAGGCGAAAGCACATATGGTACATAAAAAGACACCCACTCTTTTTTTTTTTTTTTACTTTACAAAGCATGATTCACACAATGCACTATACTTGTTGTCTTCCTGCTGACTACTTTCACCACACCGGTAATGAGGGAACATTATGCAAACATGCGCTCATATGTTGTGTAGTCAGATTGTAAGAATTTTTTCAAGGGGAATGGTGGATTTATATGAAGGGGACCTTTTAAAAAGTCTGTTAGGCTTTTACAAAAATACTGCAAAATCTTAAATTAAAAACAATTACAAATAAAGTTTTTTTGTTCAGACTGGCTGCTGTACCAAAGCTGACGCTCAGAATTATGGGATATTAACGAAGGATACAAAAAAATCGGATGGAGGGATCTCAGAAGGCAACATTCTGTACAAACATTCGATTCGGACATGGCTCGATGCCTCAGAAAAAAAGTCTGAGTAGGCAGCATTTGTTTTACTTTTCGGACACTTTTCAAGAATTATTATTATTATTATTATTTTTTTTACATTAAGGTTCTCTTAACTAATAATGTTCTCTTAACAAATTAACAAACCACGACTTTCTGCATTAACAAACCATGAGTAATGTAAACAAAGTGAGAAAGTTAACACATGTACTCATTGATATTTGTGTAAATGTTAACTAGATACACCAGCATTAACTAACCCGACACAGTAATGTTTTAGACAAATGTTACATCAAAAACGCTTACATTGCAAAACCCAAACCTCCTCTGGCAAACTCTGATCATAACACAGTTCATCTAATACCAACATACAAGAAAGGGGCAAGCCACAGGTCAAAGCTGTGACTTTATGGGGGGGATGATGGTATAGAGGCACTGAAAGGGTGTTTTTCATGCACAGACTGGGACATGTTCCACAACACAGATGTTAATGACGCAACAGAGATAGTAACTAATTACATACATTTTTGTGTGGACAACGTGCTCATTAAAAAGGACATAATTGTATATCCCAACAACAAACCACACAGAACAAGACAGGTTACGGAATGCATCAATAGGAAAAAAGCATCTTTTAGGAACCATGACCGGATAGAGCATAAAATAGTACAAAAGGAACTAAACCAGTTGTTAAGGGAGGCCAGGACCCGGCAACAGGACATTATAGAGCAAAATTTTATGACTATGAACTCTAAAAAACTGTGGAATTCCATTAAGGCTATAAACAATACCAAAATGGGAACCAAATGGGAAGCATCTCATGACTGTGGATGATCTTCAGAACGACGGTGAACTGAACGACTTTTATCTTAGGTTTGAAAATCAAGATTTTACTCTTGTAAAATGTAACAGTGTGTTGGAAACTATTTTATGTGATTCTGGTGCCAGGCCGGTGGTGGATCCGCACAAGGTTCAGTCACTTTTTCATCTGGTGTGTCCCAAAAAGTCCATTGGTCCAGACTGTATCTCTGCTCTACTGCTGAAGACTCGTGCAGAGGAGCTGACTCCATTACTTTGGAAATGTTGGTTAATGCAGGTGTTTATTAATTTTATGAATTGAAAATAATAATAATAATAATAATAATAATAATTTAAAAAAACCTAAATAAACAATTAATACAAGCATTAATTACTTTGGAAATGTCGGTTAATGCAGGTGTTCATTATTTCATAAAAAACAACGAATAAATAAATAAACAGTTAATACAAGCATTAATTACTTTAACATTTCTTATGGTGTATTAACTTGTGTTAACATGACTTATTTTTTAAGAATTTATGTTAACTTCATGGTTTGTTAATAATAACTTATGCTGTAAATAACATCAGTTAAGGTAACCTTAATTTAAAGTGTTTTTTTTTTTCTATTTGTCTTAAACTGGGGGGACGGGGGATAATTGTAGAGCCTTTAAGGAACTTTTTCTTCTCTCACTCGTTCACCAACCTGTTCTCACTCTGAATTCATAAAATTACTAACGAGCGTCAGAGATTTAGTTGGACAAGCTAGCCCCGCCCCTCACTCTAACCGTTTCCCATTCAGAACGTTTCATACCAGTTGGCTCATGCGAAATCTTATAAATGTGCAATCATGAGTCTGTGTTGCATTCACAAATATTTCTGTCTAGCTGGCTTAATTATGTTTTTCCCCCTCAAATATTAAACCACCTGCTACTATATTTTCCTCTCAAACGCTAACACACCTGCCTCTGTGTGTTAGCATTGCATCTTGGCAGATCCGAACCCTCCCCAAGCGTCAGGCTGGTTTAAATCTTCCTCTTTGTTGAGTCTCTGGTCTGTATCTCGTGTTTAAACCCTTTCATCTCACATTAGCGGCGTTTGTTTCTAGCTGACACCTGGTGCGTGATGTCGAGCTGGTGTTTTGGTCTGAGAGGAGTGGTGTTTTGCGGTTTTTCTCAGCAAGAGCCACTTCAAGAAAATGTTTTTTTGCTTCTTTGGCAGTTAGGCAAAGCAGTCGTCTCTGTTTTCGTCTGTGTGTGTGTGTGTGTGTGTGTGTGTGTGTTTAGGGGGGTTCATTTCCATAAGTGATAAATCTATTCATAGTTTGCCGGCTTAGTCGGCAAATGTTTTTTAAAGGGGATTTAAACCAGTGGTAAAATTAGCACGAGACAATTAGAACCACCATTTACACCTGTTTGCAAAATCATTTTACGGTAATCAGCATCATTGTCCAAACCGCAATGACCCGGCGATGGCCTTAGCCTTGTCTGGGCATAATTTTAATTTATTACAAGCTTGTGAAAAGCGCGTTTTAGGCCTGGAGCATGCGGCGATCAGCATCCATTTGTACAATTGCGATAATTGAAAGTAATGCTTTCTCATAATAGACCTAATATTCATTGATGATAATCCTGTGCAATCGTGATAAAGTGAATAGTGATAACTGTTTAACATTTTGTACTGTTGTTTCTTTAGATTTTTGTTTCTACTTTTGTTCTAATTTCTCTTTCTTTCTTTCTTTCCATCCATCATGCGGCTCCCTCACTTTACCCCTTCAGGTAAGTTGTTTTCAGTGTTTAATTCATCCTCTTGTACTTGCGTTCAACTTGCATGCTGTGAGTGTGAGTGTCTTGTCACTGGGAAATGGGTAACACTTTACTTAAGGACAGTGTTCATAGGGTTACACGAAACCTACATAAGCCCTTCATGACAACTCACATAAGCCCATGTAAACATTTATAAAGGCTTATGCCAACATTTTTCAGCTGTCATAAAGACTGATTTTTTGTCAATTATGATGACAGGCTGACATGACACCTGGGTCACGTGTACTTCGGATATATTCTGGTTTACTTATGCTTATAAGGTTTTTATGAAAACCTATACCTCTGTAATTATGGCCATGATGCCATAATTACAGAGTATATATTATCCAGTCTTTAGGTTAGGCAAGTCTACGATTAAGTTTATTACTGAAGCTATCAATGAAAACTTAACAATGTCATGACACCGTAATTACAGAGTTAAGTATATTTTATCTGACCCTAAATTAGAGTGAGTTTGGTTTTGATGTTTGCCATCCCAAAAATGTATTTTTTTTTTATTGTATACTGTAATTATTTTTTTTTAATTTATCATATATGTGGGTAGATGCCAGCAGGAATTACAATGGTGTTCTCATATTGCTTTATTTCATTCAGTGATAAAAGTAATTTATTCCTAAATTTCCACTTGTGAATATGATATTTAACAAGAAGAAATAGGATTTAATAAGATTTATTATATAATACATACTGACTTGTTATGTTCATAATCATGGAATCAAATGATTGTTGGAATAATCCATTACAAAGTATTTACTGTATGCAGTTGTCAGGAGGGCCTTATGAACACCACCCTTAAGGATTTATGAACACCACCCTTAAGTAAAGTGTAACTGGGAAATAATGTTCTTTGTAAAATATAGGCAACCTAAAATCTCTGAGTAATGAAGTTTTTTTTTTTTACTCATTCTGGAAAGAGGAAGAACTTTCCTCGTTCTTCTTTGTCCCTCCATTCATTTTAGAGTCTCTTATGGAAAACCTTAGCCTACGATAGGGATGTCCATTTTTCACCAATCTAGGTCACATAAGGAGATGAGAGAATTATGACTCATTACCAAATCAGCAATTTTTAACACCACCGAGTAGATTAAATATAGAAATCCGGCTTTACTGTGGAAGCATTCCTTAGTTTGAAGTAAATAACTCGATAGAAGCTTCCTTTGACTCACATAATTCCTGTGTGTGATATTATAAACTCACACTAATATAAGATCATCCTGTGTTACAGTATGACTTGCCATGCTAATTAACATGCTATCTCAACTTGCTGCATAACAAATTTCAGTGCAAATAGATATGCATCCAGAGATTAGAGTGGGGAAAAAAGGCGTGTGTGTGTGTGATCTTTCGCTTTCAGTATTTGAATTCTGTTCCATAGCCTGATGGATCTGGGATTTTATTTAATCAAGACTTTCCAGAGTGAGATCACAACACATTTGCATTTTAGCCACATTAAACATCAGTCAGCTCCAGTTAGTTAATTTCTAAATCAATTTTAATAATTTCCTTTACTCATCACTTATCAGAATTAGGCGGTCTCTTACGAAGTCCCATTGCTCCTATATTGCACATTTCATCACCATTAATGATTAATGTTTTGCTGCCTACAGTTGCCCTATTTATTTAAAGTTGTCCTCAGACACTCCCACCTACTCAAACATGTCAGCGTTCAACATGATCAGCCTTTTAATTAGCACTCGTACCCGTTTAAGGATTGTCCCTTGTTGCACTTCCAGGAACCATGGCGCAAACCGAATGACGGCTCTGACAATTAGGTCCTTTTAGCCCAGGTCAAAAACACAGAAATACAGCAAACCTGGAGGAACCTGGGATTAAAGTTATATTGTTCTTTATTGTTTTGCATTGTTTACACAAATATGATGTTAACATTAATCGCGCAATTTAACCAAAGCGCAATTTCAGTGTCTATTTTTGTCGTTGTAGTGAAAAGTGTTTCACTTGAAGCATGTACAAAATAAGCTTGCATTATGTTTTTGAATTGCCACCTGTGCAAGAACAAAAGCACTGTGGGAATGTCTGGCTTCGATATACAACAAGCTTTACTACTCAGTTAATAGCTAAACACAGCTTTTAAAAAATAGCAAAAAAGAGGGTTGGACATTCTGTAAAGCTTGCGTTCGACCAATGAGCAACAATCAGTGCAGCAAGCTCCACCGTGATAGTTCCTGGTCTGGTCTCTGGAGCAGGAACTAAAAAGGTTTCTGGAATTTTGGCTCAGGGACTAAAATTCACCCTGGTGCCTCTGGTGGAAATGCACCTGAAAAAGTTCCTGAAAGTTTTTTTTTACTGTGTCAATGTGCTTTGTTTCCCAGTGTTACCTTGCAAAGTCTTGCATTTCTCTTTACAAATCTAACCTGGGTTTACCTCATTTACAGCTTCTCCTGTTTTTTTCAACTTTGTTGTGGCTGATTTCATATTCTGTTGTGGCTGGTTACATCTGTTTAGGCTGGGGTTATATTTGCTGTTAACTATGCATACGTATATGTAAGATGGCCACCGTAAGCATCCTTGCATTCATTCAGCCTGTCGATTGTGCACGTCCCAAAAAGTTAACGCAACGCATGCATGTGGTGCAATACCTGCATAAACAGCAGGGGGCAGTATTGTGAAGCAACGCGCTGATCGGTAGGATGAGAGAAATATACTCTCCGTTGTGGCTACGAGATTGGTTTAATGGCCTTATACACCATCAACTTTTGTGCCGCTGCTGCTGTTTCTGCTGTTTTCTCAAGATACACATTGTCATAGACACCCTCAACTCCCGCCATCTTCACTGTTTACCTCGTTGTGCAAAATCAGGAAGTGGTCGAAGAAGATATTCCGGTGCTGACAATGTTTTGACTCTGAGCTTCCCCTTAGTGGACAGAGTTTCTAATCCTTCAGATGTATGGCCGGTACGGAAGCAAGTATGTATCAATGACGTTCCCGTAGCGGCAGCGTCCGCACGCGTACACATAGTCACGCAGCAAGTAAACCCGGCCTTATTGTGATTTGGCTACTGCTTGTTTTGACTCTGGTCTGAGTCTTTTAAATACCAAAACCAGGGTTTGCTCAAGAGCCACCATGGCTAATTATTTTCCAAATTTAGTAGCCAGTCAGCAAAACGTTGCCACCCTTAATGTAAATGTGTACATCCTAAATTGATAAAATACAAATTAAAAATTCATTTATTCATTTAGTACTACAGGGACATCGTGTCCATAATTGTGTTTTTAATCAATTGTGTAAATTTTTAATCCCCCTAAACAAGCAGATGACAGCCTGCAACTACAGATAGTGCTTTTTTTTTTTTTTTTTTTTCATAACAGCAACAGTTTTGACAACACTGTTGGCCATTTTTCATGAAATAATCTTTTTTTTTTCCCCTTATTCCCGTCATTTTACTATTCACACTCTTTCCGATTTTTGAGTGCTGTCTGGTCCATTGACGTTCTGCTGCCCATTGGCCTGACTAAGCCCATGCGAGGTGAGAATAAATTAACCGTAGAGAAATCTACATATCAAATTTTCATATCTAACTATGACATATGGTCAAGGAGAATGGGTAAAGCTTAATGAAGAAAATCAGGATGAGCAAGGAGATGTGCATAATAGGTAGCACCGTACGATTACCTGCCAAAGTGTCTAGTAAATGAACAGAGTTTAATATTTTTACCTGCATTTGGCAAGTGGGCAGTTAATTTTAAGCCCTGCTACAACCGCTAACACTGCTTCTTGCCTTACCCTTGACCATTCCTATCGTTTCTTATGGCTTGGCTTGTTTTAATTGTTACAAATTTGAAGGTGTGAGGTTGTAGAGCAGCCGATTCCTTTTGCCCTCAGAACAAGTCCAAGCGGCATGGTCTTGTGTCTCAGATTTGACGTGACACAAAGGCTTTGTATCCACTTCCCCTGGGATTACTACAGCTCCGGACACACATCCTGAAAACATGTTTTCATAGACACTCTTGCACCAAATGAAAGCTGGTTCTCTGACGAAATTACATGGTGTGTGATGGCTATGAGTCCACATTGTTCGTCCCGACCAAAATTGGCAACTCGGTTTGCAAGCAGAAGGACGAGAGAATGTAAGCAGCTTTACTTCCTTTATCCGGAGTCCCTGTTATCACACACACACACCTAGAGACAAAATTCCTGCCCACCCTCATGGCAAGGCAGGATGGGAAATTTTTTTTTTTTAAATCCTGAATGCTTTCAGAAATTTGTGAAAGTCACCTATTCGGTCTTTTGATCTCATAGCAGGAGTGTATGCCCAACCGTACACTTGGGAGTAGGTGGGGATTTGAAAGCGCCTTTAATGAAAATCATGAAATTACAAAAGGCTCTAATCCACGGCCAGGTCGAAGATTTACCTGTCTCCATTATCAAAGAGCCCGGGTAATCTCTCGTCTGGGTGGCAAAGCGGTCGGCAGCTGAGCTTACATCGTCTTGTCATGATGCCATGTCACGCTAAGGCCTGATGACTAAAGACTCCACATCCTGTTGTGGCACTTTAGTGGGTGTTTGCTGATAAACCAGACGACTCGGAGGATAACAGTGGAAGTGTAAGAGGTAGGAGGAAAGAGGAAAACGAAAAGGCGCGTTAGCTTATCACCCCGTCAAGACTGCAACGTGTGCTTGTTGGCACCGAATTTGCAGTGTCTGGGAGTATGACAAGAAAGCAAGAGAATGATAGCGATTGAAATAGAAAGGTCCTTAAGGTTTTTGGTAACACTTTACACTGTACACATTATTTGAAGGGCACTTACATTGGGTGTTTATAACACATTCATATGCATTGCATAGATATTTTATAAATGAATGCTGGCTCATTTATGAAAGGATTATGTCAAAACTTGTGCGGTTACTTTAGAGGTTTTATGTACAATATGACTTTTTATGGTTAGACTGTTCAAGATTGTTAGTGTGATATTTTTTTGAATTTTTCTTTATCCTGTTATTAGTTGTTGTTTTTTTACTACCAGCACATTCATGAATATTTGTGACATCTTCTATGACGTATCAATTTAATTTATATTTGTTTAGCTGATATATGGGCGTTTTAAATAGGTAAAGTTGTAAAAGTGCTTCATAACTGTGTTATAAATGCAAATTTGATTACCTCTCCCAGTTTGAGGGCCTGAAAATCATTCATTCAGTTGGCATGTGGGCTTCTTAAATATATGAACTTGCAATTCCAGGCTCCTATATGAAGTAAATACAGTAAAGGCAAGATGGCAGTGGATACTTCATAGACGATGTTTTAAAGTGTCATTAATGAGCTGTTAGTAAAGACAAACTAATACCTTGTAACATTAGCATAAAAAATGACAGATACATAAATATACAGTCTAGCCGTAATGATCATTGAGGGTTCTTCTCTCTTCTCTCCTTCATGTGAAGACAAAGTCACATAACATAAAAACATTAATGTCACCTTACAAGTTTTGACATAAGCCTTACATAAATCCTCAAGCATTGCTTTCTAAAAGATTCATGCATTGCTTATGAATGTGTTATAAAGGGCCAATGTAGGTACCCTTCAAATAGTGAACACAAAGAGAAAAAGAAAAGGAGGAATGAAAATGTGTGAGGAACTATAGCCTCTGCCTCCTACTCCTGCTCTGTTACCATCTCGAAACCTTCCTGTCCTTCTAACTTTTCACATGCGTGTAAAAACGTCATGAGACGTGTCAGATGTGAAAACGGTGCGTAGGCAAGGTAGTCTCTCAAGCATCTCCCTCTCGCTGTCTCTCGCAAATGCAGAACAAAGTAACGCTGAGACTGTCGTGTTATACCAAATTTCCAGTTGCTGTATTTCCTGAAATATTTTTTCTACAGAATGTCGAGAAAGGGCAGACGAGTATGTTGGATGAGGAGAGATGTTCTATTGATTGTGTCTTCTCCCGAAACGCCTTTGTCCAAAGGGTGCTCATCCTCCAAAACGTGGTTTATTTACCAAACAAGATGGGTCACAAAAGCCGACATTAATGGAAACCGATGGTCCTTTATCACTGTCTGATAGAATGCCTATAGGAAGACCTACAAGTCAGACGCCGTGACCTAACACTGACATTAATAATCACAGCCACCAAATAAGTGGTCGGAAATGTCTGTTCCAGCGCTCTGCTTGATTGGTGGTGACATTTTGGTAACATTTTCTTACCCCCATGTCATTCTAACGGGATTTTTGCAGAGCTAGATTTGCCAACTAGATCTGTTCAATCTGCTATGCTGTTATGAAATATCCAATTTTGAAAACATCGTGTGGAAAGCATCAGTTTTTTCCTCATATTTTGAAGTGCCTTCATGACACTCCCTAATTTAATTTCCACTTATTTGTAAGCCTACATTCTGATGCTGGCATTCCTGCCTTTTTCTTCTTCTAGAGAATCTAGAAAGAATTTGCCAGAGGAACCAGGCCAACTATATGAGCAGTCACTCTCTGCATGAGCACTCGATCAACCCTCATCTCTCAGCCCGCCAGTCATTTTCAATCACAAGTGTTCACCTTCGAGCAGTACAAGGTTTCAGGACACGCATCGCCTCATCCCAAAAAAGTTTGCCCATACTTTTTTTTTTATCACCTTAGGGACTGAAGTGATGGTGAGTCGCTTTCTTTTGAGGACAAACATGGTTTGTTCCCAGTATCTAATGTGCAACCATTGAAATTTGGCATGTTTGACCAAAGCCTCCAAACATATTTTCTTCTTGTTGCTTGGCTGTCATTCTGAGAACTTGGTCGCCCTGTTTATGAAGGTTTTCTAGTCATCCAGGTCATGCTGATGTTGTAGAAATAATGAGGCTCTGCAAATGAGTGGAGAAATGTCTTTAAGATTTGAGTTTTTGCCATCTCTCTGGCCTCCTGCATGCGTAAAGGCCATCGTAACGACAGTGAAACCAATAGGAAAAGTGCACTCTTAAAAATAAATAAATATTAATTTAAAAAAAAATGTTTTATCGGTTTCTCAAGGGTTCTTTGGCAAGTGAACAGTTCTTGGCTTCCTAAAATGGTACTACTTGGAACATTCTCTGATGGGGCATTACTCTGTTGTAGGGTTCCCTCAGAGGGACAAACCAAAGAACCCTTTAGGGTTCTAGATGTAATCGTTTTCTTCAAGATTTTACCATAAGTCCAGACGCCGTCTCTCTGGCCTCCTGCATGTGGCTGATTGCAATGTCTAAATTTGTACGGGCCATCGGGTCTGGTGGCCAGGTCTGCTGGACCTCAGCACCTCTCAAGCACCTTTTGATTCATCGCACTGCCATTCATGACGAAACCAATTTGGGCTGCTCGGAGGTTCTGGAGCGTGAAAGTGGTTTTGAGGGAAGGCCGTCTGGCATGGCGCATAGGCATTTATGTGTTCTTCCTGCCTGCGGTAATGGACTCCCCTCTGCTTAGGGCATCGTACTCGCTGCTTAACTGATTCGTGAGAAAATTCTGGCTCCGAGATCCCGCTATCCAGGAAAGCTTCCTGGGATTTTCTGTCCTGATCGTGTGGGATTTTGAGGATTTATAATCCTTTAGCATGGTCATGTGGGTGACAGCTACGATTATTCAGCTCCCTAATTAATTTCAGGAAGAAAATCCTCCTACCTTGAGTCGCCAGTGTTATGGATTAGAATACTCCCTTCCAAGGCAGTGTGGGTAGATATGGTAGCCTTTTAAAACGCTGTAGTAGACACCAGCAGTTATTTTTTCATAATACTTTACCACACACGATGAGACGAGTAGGTGAGACTTCATCATATGTGAGTCATTATCAGAACTGTATGTGATGCGCAATTTTAGTGGTAAAATGTCCAACACCTGTTTGAGATTTCAAATTAGATTATACGAGGAACGTTATTATTATCACAGCTAACATATCAACAGTTGACTAAATCTGATAATTAGGGTAAATAATCAAAATTAAACGGCATATTAAAAGTCATCTCAGTAAATACTGTTGAAAATAACTGACAGCATGATGCATCAAAGATGCAGTTATAAGCCCTTGTGAAAGAATATCTCTTGTCGAGTTTGTTCTAATGTAATGATGTGTTTGAGGCAGTAATAGCTCAGCATTTAACCCCTTAAACTTCCAGTTTATCATTCAGTTATTCATCTTACGGAATATTATTAATACAGTAACTACTATGAATTATTCAGTAACTACAGTGAAACCAATAGGAAAGGTGCACTCTTTTCTAAAAGAAAATGTTTTCTCGAGGGTTCTTTGGATAGTTAAGGGTTTTTAGCTTCCTAAAAGGGTACTACTTGGAACCCTCTCTGATAGGGAAAAAAGTGTTGTAGGATTCCCCCATGGGACAAACCGAAGAACCCTTTAGGGTTCTAGATGTAACCTTTTTCTTCCTGAGAGTGTATGTATGTAGTTACAAGTGTGAGGAAAGTAAGCTTGGACCCGCTGAGGGGTTAAATTTGTGCTATAGTGCTCGGGTTAAGGTTGAGCCAAAGAATTTTGTTAATTTTACTGTTTTTTTCCCTTCAATTGTACTCAGGTTACTAGTTACTACCTACCTCTGATTTGTAGACTTGCTGACTCAAGACTCAAAGAAATTTGTGATTCAAATAAATTAACTTGGAGAACATACGTCTGATACTGTTCCTCTCCAGTCGTCTGCCCTGTGGACAAATTGCCGACAACACTACCGTTGTGAGACTTACGTCAAATCATTGAAGTGATTAAATTACCATTTTTGTCAATTGAAGGCCAATGGAAAGAACAAAGCAATTAAGATTGCCATTGATTTCAGCAGCCAGGATAGTCAACCCCAATTCTGTTCAAGCTGGCAAAGAAATACTTCACATAGCTGGTCTTGATATCTCAGAACAAGCACTCACAACTGAACAGGAAGAGCAAAATATGAGTCCCAGTCAGCTGCTTAAACCTCCAGGTAATATTGCCTATGACTGTCATTTAAAATACACAGCATTTGTGTTATTGTGTCTGTTTATATCTGTTATATATACAGTAGTTCCAATATTCGTATTTATCTGCCTAAAGGTTAAATATAGAAACTTAGTTCTTTAGTTTATCTCTCTGAGAGGAACCCTTAAACGTTCTTTGCAGGACCCTAAAACATAGTGTTTCCCTATGGGAGATGGTTCCACCCCTTTAGGAAGCTAAGAACCTTTTTATTATCCAAAGAACCCCTTATTTCTAAGAGTCTACCACTTGTGTTCCCATTTGAATGAAGCATATGGCATCGCAACAGCTGGAAAAAAATTAAGCCAATAGGATATTCCAACATATTTCATATAAGGAATTGTTTTTAAATAACGTATTTTTGAGTAATACATATCAACTCATTAAAATGTATTGCTATTTCATAAATAATTAAACAAAACCAGTTCCGAGTAGTGGACTTGAACTTTGAACATGCTCTGAGTTTCTGGTTTGATTCCACTCAATCGACCGAGCCAAGCAGACCTTGGGAACAAGATTTCAGAACATCCCCTCATTATTTTGTCGGTGGAAAAAAAAACTGTATCATGATTGACCTTTTTACTTCGACTAAAAGATCAGTATTTGACTCCATCCCTTGGGCCACATTCATAAAACTTCCTGAGCTAGAAAGATGCATCTTAGTTTCATCCATCAGTCTGCTGATTCATCTATTGTCAATTGCCATGTTTCACCAAGCAGGCATGAATTATTTATGAGCATGCAACTCTTTAAGTCCTGTCTCTTTTCATTCATTCATGCATTTTCCACGGATTTTCAAATGAAGCACCGAACGTTTTTGGAATTATTAACCTTCGAGTACAGCCACATGCAAACAGCATACCGACTGAAACCGGCCACGGCCTTGTAGCAACCCGTTCTCGCGCAGTCATTTTAATTAGCAAGAGTGATTTCACGGGATAGAAATATGGTAAGACATTGCTCAAAAACCAGCTAAATTCACTGATCTGATAACTATCTGGGCATGGTCTAATATCTTAATTAGCACACTTGATTCATATTCCTCTGTCCGAGACTCTCAGTCCAAGATGAACGATACGCAATAGCATAAGTAGGATTATTCAACCCTACATGTATAGACCAACCTACTAAATTATAGAATGATTACAGAAGGCTACGCTCGCTAGATTAGCTTTCGCTCGCTAG
Organism: Olivaichthys viedmensis; assembly: GCA_028565825.1. Lineage (NCBI taxonomy): Eukaryota > Metazoa > Chordata > Actinopteri > Siluriformes > Diplomystidae > Olivaichthys > Olivaichthys viedmensis. Next base: position 1,771,834 of record JAOUQW010000038.1, on the reverse strand, counting down.
GTTGCTCGGACTTAAAGAGACCGTTCGAGTGTGAACGTATAGTAATTATAACAGCCATGTTGGAGGGACAAGCGACACCAGCCTTGTGATTGGTTAAGGCAAAGCTTACACAAGATTTACCCAAGTTAGCCCTGCCCAATTTATATTATATGGAGAAATTCTGGCAAAATACATGTAGACATTTTAAAAGTCACTTTAAAGATTATTCATACTTTGTACTGCATATTGTGGCTCACAAGACCAACATGAATCCTAAATAGAAGGTTCCCTGGGAAGAACCAATCCATACGTAAGGATGCAAATTGTTAAAGGGTAGGGGCAGGGTTAGTGTTTATAGATTTTCTTACGACTTCATTCGTATAAAAAAAAAACAAACAATCAAATCACCCTTGCTTGAGCGACTTCCAAAAGATTTTGTGCGAGATCGGCTCGAGCAGGAAAAGGAATGTGGAGTGAAAATTGCTTTCTGCAGAGCAAGCGAGACATTTCACACCAAAGCTATAGAGAGGACACTAGTATTCCCATGATTCCTTGCTCTATGAATCATGTGCACATTGGTGCTGTCCACACAGAGAGAACAGAGGGCTGCTTTGAAGACAGAGTGTTGCTTTGAAGATGGACCGTGTGAGCGTGTGTGTGTGTGTGTGTGTGGTGGCGCTCTGGCCTCTCCCGGTCAGAATGATAGAGAAAAAACTGTGCATGGATGTCTGTGAGTGAGACAGAGAGAGATGAAATATGACTTATGAGATGAGAATTTGTGGTCGATGGAGGAATCAGCTGGTGTTGACTTTGCTTTGATATGGTCACGGCATGTTAATAAGCTTGGGAGCCGCATTGGAGTGGAAGTGTGTGTTTTTGTGTGTGTCTGCGCACAGGCGTCCTCTTTCACAGCTTTTCATCCATTCCTAATAAAAGATATCCTGCGGCTGAAAAAAAAGAAAAGAAAAGAGCAATTGTATTTAACCATGTTTTCCGTCTTTTATGCTTGGCACTACTACAGTGCACTGAAAATAAGACGATTTCAGCAATCCTGCTTTCTTCTGGGTCTTTTGCAGCACATAAAAACAAACTTTATTATGGGATGCTTACCTACAAATATGTTGTGAAGGACTCAGGACTTACATAGTGCTTCGTAACAGTTTTGTAAATGCAAAAGTTATTCACACTTTATTCACATTCACTGAGCAGACATATGGGCTTCTTAAATACTTCTTGAAGTTGCATTGGAATAGGGCTTCACAATCGTTTTTAATGCAAAACGGTTAGGAAACTTCTTTCTGAATATTCTAAATACTCAGGTCGACTTATATTATTTATTTTTTTATATGAGCAAGTTTTAATCCAGTACACAATATGCTCAGAATATATTTTTATGAAGCATTTTAAATTGTATTTGGAGAAAAGATATTAGACCCCATTTACTTACATTTATATGACCTTGACCGGACTAATGAAACTAACCAGTGGACAAAAGAGAGAACAAATGATCTGTTTAAAAAGCAGCTCCTGAGTGGTGCAGTTGTAAAGCGATCAGCTTGTGGTTCGGAGAGTTCACATCCCGACCATCCCGCAGCAAGACTTTCCTCCCTCACACAAGATGTGGCAGCTTCATTTGCCTCAAAGTGTACTCAAGTCAATATGTAGTTTACTTTCAAGTAGAGTACAGTCATTTATAAGCATATGGCTTGTGTCCTAATAATGGTTTTAACATATTATTCAGTATAACTCAAAACATGTGATAAATTAACCTAAAATATACTTTTTGTCCCTATTTAGTCCAAAGTAATTATAGAACTAGTACATGGATAGTATGTAAAGTAGTAAACTCTATTTCTTTAAGTATTCTATGATATACAGTACTGTTAAAAAGTCTTAGGCACATGTAAAGAAAGAAATGAAAGAAATAAAAGTTCCTGAAAATAAAATAAAAATACTATAAAGAGCAGTAAACAGTAAGTAAATAAATAAATAATGAAATAATTTTTTGGTGTGAACAGTCTTTGCCTTTAAAACTGGGTTAAGACAAGGTTCAACAAGGCTAATCCATAATAATAATAAAAAAACAGGAAAACAGGCAAAGGTCAAAACCATGCAACGCGAAACACTGAAAACAAAAACCACTAGGAAAACCTTATGGGGGGAAAACAGGGCTCAGAATTACACAAAATGACGCCACAAAATGCACGCCAAGTCTTCGCAAAGACAGAGAGAGAAACGGAAGGTTTAAATAAACAAACCAATGAGGAGAATTGAGGCACAAGTGAAGTCAATTAGGAAAGGATGCAATAAGAAGACATGGGCGAACAAACCCGAAACAGAAACCAAAACTAAAAAAAAACACAAAGTAGGGAGGGTGAGATTGTGACAAGAGCCCAAGACAAAATACATGAAAATTGTGGTATATGCATAAACCAAGACATTGGTTTCTCGCTGATCAAGGTTTTCTGACCTGAAGGTTGTGAGTTAAAATCACATGACTGCCCAGGACCTCTTAACCATCAACTGTTTAGCTATGAGCTCAGATTTGTAGCTTGCTTTGGATTAAAGAGTCTGCCAAATGAATAAATGTAAATCGAAAGGCTATATGCTATAATTTTTTACAATGCTAGAATTTTTAAATTTTTATTTTTTCACTGCAAATAGACATTTTTCCCATCCTGCTGCTGCTGGGACTCTTTCCCCAGTCAATATTGTTTACAGACTACCCCATTTAATATCGTTCTGTTGTCCTGTCTGGTTAGCGTGCATTGC
>JAOUQW010000038.1:1726879-1752407 GCA_028565825.1 Olivaichthys viedmensis | reverse complement strand
GCACACTCTCACCATCTTCTCAACCAGCTTCATGAGGGAGCTTCACCCAGGAGCCTTTTCTTAAACTTCCCTAATAGGCCGAGCCACTTGTTGTTCTGCTTCTTCTAACGCACTAAATGTAAACTACTTGTTTGGGGAAACAATTTCATTTGAAGTACTATAAACTACTTGTTTTAAGTAAAAACTACTTATTAAAAAATACATTTTGATTCAGAAATAAATGTATACACAGGCATTAACTTCACTATTTACATTTGTCTTCAAAACAAATTTCAACCATAAGCCTTTATCAAAATGTCTTTAAGACAATTAAAAAATCTAAATTCAATCTAGTGTGTCCAAACCTTTCACTGATAGTGTATATGATGACATTACCAGTCAAAAATATAAAGATAGGCCCATGTGGTCACCTCTAGACTCATGCCTCTGAACGTTCTGTCCATCATGGTGAGCTGTGGGTTTGTTTTGGATCCGGTGTTTCGTGCTTTTTGTGCTTATATATAAAAAACGTTGCGCGCTTATACATGACTGTCTCCATCCCTTTTCTTGTGGACGTGTCCGCGGGGACTTTTAGAAAAAGAACACGCTAGGCTTTAATAAGCCGATGAAGACCCCCTCTTTTTTTTGGTCAGTGCTGACATGCTTAGGATTTTCACTCGGCAGAAATAACCTCTTTTTGGTGACAATTACCCGTGTGACATATCAGCTCAGGCTGAGAGAGCTGATGGCCTTGACTGATTAAAACATGAGGTGGTGGGAAGGTACCAGATCATGCATGAAAGAACGTAGTGTGTGTGTGTGTGTGTGTGTGTGTGTGTGTGCGTGTGTGTACGGAATGAGAATAAAAGGCAAGTGTGTGTTTGTGTGTAAATGTAAATTTGGGAATATGGCTCCCCCTGTGGATGCAGAATGTGGTGTGACATGGAAAAATGGAAGAACTAGGAGGATGTTTGCTTGTTTATTAGGCGATGGCCCAGAAAAAAAAAAATTCTCCTGGCAGCTTGTTTGCTTTATGTCTCTCTCCATCTCGTTCTCTCTGTTCGATTTGGGCAATACAGCCCTGCATTTTCCTTCCCCTTTCCTCTTCTATCTAGCGTGAAATAGGACATGATAGCTCTTACTCCAGGCAATCCTGCCGGCTAAATCAAGTGATGGACGAGGCCCTGAGAAGTGAATATTATTGACAGGGAAATGAAGACAGTCCGTATACGGCGGTAGATATGTGACCGGGTGCATATGTATGAGTGCATACGCGACGCCACATGGGTATCACTTAAATATCTGAATGAGATTCCAGCTCTTGCTAAGTCATTATCATGCATACATGATCTGGAAGATCAGTGATGCATCACATGGTGTGATGAATCATATCGAGAGCAGACAGAAACAATGGGATTTCATTTGCAAGTGGTGCCGTAATTGCATTCGGTTTTTCTTGGCACTATTTCTTGTGATTGAGAGTTCTCCGGCGTGCCTGGAATTTTCCACACAACTGCTCCACACTGCCCCAATAAGGCAGGATGGCGTAACTGCAAGCTGTCTTGGAGAGAGAACCCAATAATTCGACAGTACAGGTAAAGCTTGTAAAAATACAGTGTTCTTATATATGTGTAAAGATATGTGAGGTTTGGAATAATTTACGCGAACAGTATCCCAGCATGCCGCATCAGCTGCATCTATTCTCTGTGTGAATTCAGGAATCTGCATCTCTGTGTGAACAGCTTGGCCTCTCAGATGTGTGTGCGTGTTGTTTTCTTTTATAGTTTTCTCTCTCTCGGGGTCCTGGCGGTCAGCTCTCTCGCCCCCAGCAATGACTTTCTCAATAATGCATGATCTCGCCAGCGCTGCCTTTAAAAGGGCTCGTTCCTCAAGGACAAATCCACCATTTTAGCTCCAAACCCCTGCAGCCGAGTATGTTCAGTTGTTAAGGGGCCCAACAGTGGTTCTATGGCAGTCCTGGGATGTGAACTCGGCACCTTTCGTCATTAGCTCTAAATCTTAAAGGTGCAGTGTGTAATTTTTAAAAGTGTTTCTAGACCTATAATGATTATAGAATTTTAAAGGTACACTCTTACAAAAAGTGTTCCTCAAGGGTTCTTTGCTTCCTAAAAGGGTTCGCAACCCATGAGGCATACGTAGTTTCAACAGTGGGGTTGGGTTTGGGGGGAGGTAAAGGTTTGTCGATGTTTTTTTTGCATTTGCAATTCACCTCACAGGCAACTAGTTACTATCTGATCCTTTAAAGTCACCCAAACCATCACATTATTTTTATACTGAACAATAAATTGCTTCATGTGTGTCACGGTGTGGGTGCGCGGGAATGCAGACACAAACGCGAAGCCGCTCTGAACGAACAACACATTTATTTCCAACTGAAACAGGGTTTAACTGAAACAATACACGCTGCGACAGGCGTGGTAACACACAAAACGGAAGACAACACAGGACGGAAACAAGCGGGTATTTAAACACTTAGAAATCAAGGGGAGACAGACGAGGAACAGCTGGGAACATTTAACATAACTCACGTGACAGGGCCAACTAAACATAAACGCCATGGCACAGCTGCGCGCGTGACAATGTGGTGGTTCCATAAAATGACATATTCATATTGGAAACGCCCCTAACCCTACATGCACCTGCCCCCTTTCCCTGGTAAACCGGTGTTACCTAGCCTGCATTTGCATATAGGAACATCATTGGCTCTTGTATTTTGATGTAATAACACTTGCCTGTCGCAAGATGTTCAATACTAAATCAGATTTTCCAATAATATTTTCAGCCCTTAGCTTTAAAAGAAACAGCTGCAGTGCCAATTCTCACATTTTGACCAGTCTGCACATGTAAATGATCCCCCTAATAGGATTTAATCATTAAAAATAAAAACAAACATTTTAAAACATTTAGGGCAACTTTAACCTAGCTACTACATAGTACCCCGAAGATAGCATTTCTACGTAATAGAAATTTGTCTGAATTATACGGATTTTCCGTTCTGTTTTCGTGATACGTAATATGCACACATGAACATGATGTTTGTCCGAGCCTTTAAGCCATGTAAAATATCTTTAGGAGATTAGCAAAGTGGAACTGTGTAAAAAAATAAAATAAATAAATGTTAGCTGGGCTGTTGATGTACTGTTTTTTTCTCAATGTCGAGCGCATCAAAAAGTGTTTTCCACAAAACAGACAGGAGTGACGAGGTGGGGAGAGAGATCCAGATGAAACGGGCTATGGCTTTTTGGAGAAGAGAGGCACGATCAAGACACTCATCTCTGCTTGTCTCTCAGCGCCTTCCACACTAAGTTGCGCTGCTTCTTCTGATTCCTGAGAGCTGTTTTCGTTTGCTTCGCGTTGTGACAGGACTGCGTCAGTTTTGGCTGTTGAGCGGTTGAGTGGGTAGTTGCTTCATGTAGCAGGGTAACTTTGTCATTTTGAAGGGGGACTGTCGGAGCTTGCTTCTGTTCGCGACAGCCATCAATGTGGCAGCCATATTGCTCTAAGGAGCCAGATCCATAGCACGTGAGTGGGCCAGATGAAAGTGGTACGTGTGGGCCACCAAAGGCCCATCAGTCATTTGCTTTTGGTACATTCACAGTAAATTCCCTGCTGACTGAACTCATGGAGAGTTTGATAATTAGCTGATGGTTGGTTAAATTGTGTTAAACCAGAGGACACTAAACCCTACAGTGCTGTTGCCTTTCAGCACGGATTGACACATGCGTCCTAATCTGTCATTTCAGTATCTCATCAAAAATCTCTGTCTATGGCATGGCTCTGTCCTTCAATTGAATTTTTTGGCAAGGCTAGATATGAATAGATAGATGCCTTATTGGGCTAGGCCAGACATCTTGGAGTGGCTAGGTTGAGCGCATTAACATGAATTTGCGATTGAGGACCGCTGACTTAGTTTGTCTTGTTTGTTTAGATGGATGAATGGATGGACTTTATTGATCCCCAAGGGGAAAGTTGAGCACTACAGTACCAAAAAAACATTAAATACACAGAATAAATTGAATATGTCATTGTAAAGGTATTTTTGCATAATTGTAAATTAGACTAATATTAAACGAATGTGATTTTAGGTAATCTTGTTATTGATGATTCCTGTTATATGGATTTAAAAAATAACTACTCTGACTTTTTATTATTATTATTAGGCTATTATTATAGTTATTTTATAAGTGTGTAGTTGTGTTAAGTGCATCAATTGCAGTAAAACGCTTGCTCAAGACTGCAAGTCATATCTTGGTTTATGATAATTTCTGTCCAACCGTATGTTTACCCTACATACCACTGCTTTGCTGACAGTTTCAAAAAAGTATCAAAATATTGACAGTGTATATATGTTGACATTTACATCTCCTGCAATATTCAGAAATATATGCTATCTGTAACAAAACAAATTTTGTGAAAAATGGTTGAACATCAAGCGAGTTACAGCAGATTTTATCAGGGTAAACCAACACCCTCCATTGCTGAACCCAACTCTGAAGGGGAGGCTTTCCCCTCTACGGCTTCATGGCTAAAATAAACACTTATCTAGCTCTCTTTAATGAAAGAACCAGCAATTTGTTGAAATCCAGAACGGGCTGTATGGGCCAGTTGTCGAAGAACCAAACTTCTAATTGTGAGGAATGACACTCTTATCTCACATGTCTTTTATTATGTGTACGATGAACAGGGCTAAAAAAAATGCCCAAAAAAGCATCAAACCTAAATGACTATGGATGGGATTAATCGGACCGGAATAGAAAAATCCAATTTGAGAAAATCTGTCCTGAACGGATTTGCTTTATAGTTAGGGCCTCCGAGGATTGAGTGGCCACATCCATCCTTAAAATATTTTTGTGTTTGTGTGTTCCAATTATAGCATCCCTCTAGGCAATAACATAGAGATGGGCCTCTGCATGTCTGTCTGTGTAATTGTGCCTCATTTTATTGTCAACGTAGGCTCGCTACACTTGGTGGCCCCTGGAGGAACCTCTTCCTTAGTCAGCGTTGTGTTTGATTACACAGTGAATAAGGAAGTTGGCCTGCTGGTGCTGGTGTTTCTGAGCTTACACCGAGTCTAATGGCTAATCCAGGTGGGCCTCTCGGATCCCTCTGTAATTAAACGAGTAACCATCTGCTCTTAACTCTCGCCTCTTTTCCTTCTCCATCTGCAGCACTTTTATTACTTTCTGATCTACTCTTTTTTTTCTTTTTTATAGAGGTTCTTCATCTTACATCAAACATTTTTGTTCTGTTAAGGACGACACTAACTGGAGACTTTTTTTAAATAGAATGACACGGGATGGTTTGGCAAAAGTCTTAGAAACAAGAAATCACAAAATCATTCTAACTTTTTTTAAGACCTATTAAAACTGTTAATGCTTTTGTCATGAATAAATTCTATCTCCTACATCTTTTAGCTTATACAGTGCGGTCTGTAAGTAATTTGACAGTGACAGTCTGATTGTCATATTGCAGAATGTCAGCTTTATTTAAACAGTATTGGCATCCATACAGGAATCACAGCCCTCCTCAGTGGCATACTTCCATTGCAGAAGACCGAATGGAATTGATACGTATTTGGAGCATCCAATGCCAGTAAAACAGGCCATCATGAGGAAGCACTCGTGTGAAAAGAAGCACCAATTGTTTTTTCTTTGCATAATTAATCCAATTTTTTAAATTACAAGACTACAATTTCTGACAATTAAAAAAAATAGTTAAAAAGTTATAACTGAAAAAGACGACAACAAAAGTTAATCTGATCTCCAAAGAGTTCAGACATTAGCAGAGTGACGTGACAAAAGAAGGAAAAGCCTGAAGTCAACAAAAAAGAAAAGACGCATGTCTGGAAATTGGAGCTATTCAGAAATGAAAGAGCTGTTGGCCATTCGTGCCAAGGACAAAATTATTTGCCAGATGATTGACACAGTAAATTACAGGATGCATTGTTTTTGAGCGAATCAACACCAGTCTCAAGGAGAATGTGGCGCAAATGGGGGGAAGATGAAGGTGATAAACAAACTCAAGTGTTTGAAACATAAATTAGACCAAATCCATGGACTTCTTGGATTCTTGGACTGACTTGGAGTGGGAATGATGAAAAGCCCAAATATTACCAGTAAAGGTATGATGATATGATATGATATGTCCAGGTTTTGAGTGGGAAAGAGGCAAGAGACATTGCCAAAATTGATTTGCGAAAAGTACATGAAAAGCCCATAGAGTTCTGGGACAAAGTCCAATGAAAAGATGACATGAGGATAAACCTGAAGTAGAGTGATGGAGAGAGGAAAGCATACAGTAGATCACTCATGATGCCAAGAATGTCACCTTAGCTGTGAAACATGGTGGCGGATTCCTGTCATGGCTTGAGCATCTATGGATGCCAGTGGAACTGCATCACTTTATTTATAATGTGACTTTCGATGACTGCTCAGGCACTGCTCATATACAATGAACACTCTTTAAAATAAAGGTACCATAAATGTTTTGTAGTGCAGAATAAAAGAGGAAGTATTTTTTGTTTTTTAAATAACCTTTTGATGAATGATTCTTAAACCCTTTTTTGCGTTGATGTAATAAGGAATTGACGATTCACTTCCCACCATAAATGTTGAAGGTTCTTTGTGGTGGCAGATATTCAGTTCATGGTGGCACCAACAAGGTTAAAGGTTAAATAACCATGCAGAAAGGTTCTTTAAGGGACCAAAAATGGTTCTTCTAAGACATTGCTCTAAAGAACCTTTTCTGGCACTCAGTAGAAGGTGCTCATAAAATGCAGTACACATTAAGAAAAAATGGTTTCTCATAGGTTCTTTGAATGGTTAATGGTTCTAGCTTTCTCATGAGGTTCTTTTCTAAAAGAGAAACCCTCTTTTATATGGTTCTACATCAAACCTTTACTCTTTGGAGTGCAAGATAGAACCTTTTTTTTCTTTCTGAGTGTGCATGTCATCTGGTCTCATTTCTGCCAGCATTTATGCTCATTAATATGGATGACGATATTCAAAGTAATGTTCCCTGCCCTATACGACCTGCTCCTTTCCTCAGTCATCCGCACAAAAGCCAACTAATTTCGCATGCCGCTGTTTGTTCTTTAATGTCACAATTCAGGTTGAAGTGTTTTATATGTTTACTAGCCTTTCACTAAGGGCCTGTCTTTGCATGATAATGGGTAATTAAGTGCGTATGCCAATGCATGCAAGCTTGGTCGGATATGCTTGTGTGAGTGCCTTCTGGAGAAGACTTTGACTCTCACAGACTAACACGGCTGCAGATTGGACCATAATTAACTCATCTTTCATAGCACCACGGCGAGATTTTGCCTCATTAACTGTTATCTGGTGAAAAGTACTAATCGTGTTGAGCAGGCTGGTCAAAAGACGTTAAGCAGAGAGAGAGAGCAGCGGTTCCTTAACCATACTGGATTAAACGTGCCCCTTCAAATATCAGCCAGGCAGCATTTTCTCATTTTTCTAGTGTACAGTTTCAATTCAGCACCATTTACATGTTACCATTTCCAGAGGGCTCTGCTCCTATTCAGTACCTAGTACATGCATGTTCCATTTGGGAGGAGGCTGCCTAGGCAGCATTTTTGCCTCATGTCTACACTTCAGTTAAGCTACAGAAGAGTCCATAAGTCTGAGGCCCTCATTTACTAAATGTTTACTAAATGTCAACACAAACACATTTAAGTCTGCTTAAATGAATATGCAATTTGGAGCCTTTCCACCATTCCAAGTGGAATACAGGGCGTTGTCAATGCAAATAGATTAATTTAGCACCCGCAGTGTGATTTAAGCAGCCTAAAAAGCAATTGCGTGCACAATTTAATAACCATTAAAGCCTGTTTCCACCATTTGAAGACAAAGTGAAACCATTGCTTTATTAAAGGTTCTCGAAATTATGTCTCATTATCTCAAAATAGTGAGTTTTCAAAACTATGGCTTAATATCACAGCGATGGTAAAGTTGGCTTTACCTCCGATGCCAACAGCATTCAAAGAGCCTCTGAAAAGGTTTCCTCACTCATATCTACACTCTTGTATTGTAAACAGACGTGTATCACCACCTTTAATCAACGTTATACTTGACACTTATTCACGCAGTGCCACAGCTATTGAGAACAATTAGCACACTCAAAACCCACATGTGAATATTGTTTCTTCCCCCTATTTTTCACATGACATCATTTAATAATTGCGTTATTCTTTGTAAATTACCTGCAACATGCAAAGTGGCATTCTTTATTTCGGATCTTGGATGCTCAGGTTTTCATTACCTTTAGTTTGAAATGTGTAAATGTGTATATATATTTAATAGATTTTTAATGTACTTGGTTTTGATTTTTGGTGGGTTTTTTTTATTGTTATTTATTTTTTTACAGTAAATGACTCTGTAGTACATCTAAGTCCACTACCAAGAAACCGGTTTTACTTCATTATTTCTGAAAGATATAATACAATTTTGTCTATATCTCAAGCATAAACGCAGTAGCAGCATGAATGTATAATGCATAAAGCACAGTAGATATTGAGTCAATATCAAATGTTGTCGCTAGGCAGCAATTAACGATGTGTGTTAGGAGCATACGTGTTACCGTTTGAACTAAGTGGTGTCACAACAGCTTAAATAAATAGTGTGCAAAGAATGTATTCACATAGGTTTCAATTTCATACGAGGATTTCTCAAACATTTATGTGTCTCGGGTTTAATGCGCCACCAGTTCCTTTATGTACAGTGCACACCGCCACAGACGTGCAACTAATTACCTGAAGTCGCATCTTCTCCGGAATCAACACTTGTCTCAGGCCCACGCTTCCCTGAAGTATGCCTTGACATGCCAATCACATGCTACTCATGAATTATGCATGTATAATTTATATGCAAAACGGAGAGGCAGCGATATCAGTTCTTTACTTTTTGTCCCATGGCAGGAAGATGACTCTCACTCTGTCACTCTGCCGGCTGCTGAGACAGGCGATTTTGCATTCATACCAACATATCGTGTACAGATATCTGTCAACCACCATGTTGTCAAGTGTGTCCATATCACATCACACTCACAGACACGCGGCAGGAGCCGAAATGAAAGACGCTGCAGTTCTGTGCGTGTATGCTAACGTAGTAAAAGAAAATTATATTGTAGAAGGCTGTTGGTTTCGTTGAGAGTTTTGAGTGATTCATCAAAAGGAATCATATTGGTGAAATTGGAATGTGAATTATGAGGCCAGTCACAAGGGCTGTTTCTCTAAATGCCCAGTGAGCACAAAGACATTTAAAGGTCATGAAAAAGACGTCTTTGAAATCTCTATACTTAATACGTCTTTTCAAGGATGAAAGGATAAAAATGACTATTGTGGTCGTACACAAGACATCAAACTAATATGGGCCCAAATCAGCATATTTTCATGGGCCAATTTAAGTCCCAAAGGCTGGCCCAATGTTGGACGTCCATGGATCTTGGACATCCTTGTTCTTTGCTCTTCTGTTCTCATCTACTTGGTTGGCATCATCTTCCACTATCAAGTTGACTTACTGAAGAACGCGAGTACAGAGAAATGTTCAAATACCCGGAGGTGTTCTTGATCCTACTCAAATATTGAGTTGTTGACTTGCTAATGAGATCGAAACGAAAGACCCATACATTTATTGTGGTGGTCAAGGTGACTCATAAAAGTTGTCAATCTTTTAAATGAAGCTGTACATTAAAATATAATTCTGAAAAAAAGAGAATTTTGGAAAAGCGTAAGAAATCGGTAATATCATCAATAAATATTTGGTACAAGCAATGCCTAATATAACTATCGGCTCCAGTTGAGTCAGTTAATGAGCTAGCAAAACCTCCTGTGGTAACTTGCCTCATCAGTAACGTGACTTGTAGTCGTACAATTAAAACTCTTACATCAGCGTTTCGATTTTAGTGTCTTTGTGAGGTCTTGGCAAGAACATTGTTCCCAAAGCAAGTCCATTCCTTCAAATTATTGGTATTTAAAAACATCTAAGGTTTAATTCAGATTAGTGATGGGCGATTTATAAACGATTCATTAGAACGACTCTTTTAATTGAACCAGGCAAATTTATTTTTTTAACCTACATGCTAAAACAAGCACAACCTTGCTAGGCTAAAACCTGTTTTCGGTGATGTTTTCCATGTGTTATTAAGCTATGCCATCATCTGACACCCATTTTTTACATAATAGACATGCTGTTTGATGCCTGGTTTTGGTTTCGACATTACATCTCAACTTTGTCAACCAAATGTTATCCATGTTACCATTATCACATAGATTGAAGTTCTTACTTAGCTGTAAAGATCATCCTGTCTCAAAGATAAAGTAATAGTATTAACCTGTTAATATGGGGTAGTGTAAGTGGTTGCTATTGGAGCCTAAACAATATTTCTTGCTGCCCCTCTGAGTGGTGAATCAAATGGATCAAATGATCTATTTTCACAGTTTCACCACCCAAAATATTTCAATTGACTTTTAAAATATTCTCTTTGCCTTTTCGCACTTTGACTCAATCTTTATACACATGTAGCATATGTCATTCCCACACATCTGTCTGATCATCACACTCTGACCTGAACGATGCGAGGCTCTTTGAAAGTGAGGTCTACTTTTCATCCTGTCTTCCTTCTGTACTATACATTGGTTATAGAGGAATGCTTCCTGTCTGAGGCCTTTACACGAGGCGTCTCAATTTACTCAAATCCGCTACTGGCAGCTAAAGAAACACAAAAGAAAATTCAACCCAGGGGCTTTGGATTAGAAGTAGGCTATATTTTCTATTTTCATGTATGCTGTCCTTTATTCCTGATTGGTTCTCTCCTGCTTACCTGCACCAGTTTCTTTGTTAATAACATAATCAGTGCCTGTTTTATATAAAGTGTGTTGCAAAGTTTTGCACTAGCATTATCGAGTTGTTTCTTGGAGCGTCTGTGGTTCTAAACTTTGGTTGTAATTTTATTTGGCCTATTCCTGGTCTAAGTATGGCTTTGCCTGTGAGATTACACTTATCTGGCCGTTTCCTGAACCGTTCTCGACCTTGATTCTTGGCAAAGCTCTAATAAATCTTATTCACGCATCCTACTGCATCCAATTTCCACACTTTTGTGCCCAAGGATACACTGGCAGTGTTTTGAGGCAACAATTATTTCCTTTATATTCTCATAAGGAAAAGGGCAACGCTGCTCTATCTGGACAAATTAAATTGTCAGCCAGGGTTGCCAGGTCTGCATGACACAACCAGCCCAATAGCCATTCAAAACTATTCCTAAAACCCATGGTAAATCCCCATGGTAAATAAAACCAGTACAATTGCAAAAACTGTATTCAACACCAAAATCATGATTCCCATTGCCAAATATATTAATATATAAGTAACATTATACAATTAATTTTTTTTACTGAAGCAGTAAAAAACATGCAGTTTTTCTTCACAGTTCTTTCATCAAGGTCGTAAAAATGGTCTCATATTATTACATGTATTGTCACAAATAACGAATAGCTGAGTAAATCAATCCACTGATGAACAAGCACATTCATACAGTAAAAGCAGTCTACTTTTTTAAATTTCATATCCATTTACCATAGTGTTTATTCCTTATTTCTACTGATACACTATTTTACCTGTTAATTTGCTACATTTTAATCATAACCACAACCCATATATGTGATAGACTAGGCATTTACTGTTTGCATTAAAACGAATCCTCTAACTTACCTATTTAGCAAAATTAATTCACTTTATGTAAAAAGTCTAATCCACAATCTGCAGACAAAAAAAATAAATCTGTGGCTGCAAGTAAGAGGTCGTCCAATTCTGCAGGGAAACCAGACCTGACAACCCTGTTGTCAGTGCCCTCTGATGGGCATTTTTCTATAGCTGGCCAATCAGAGACCAAGACTTCATCATGTAATTATCACCATTTTTGATGTAAATAAAATGTTTTTGGTACTTGGAGTACATGCTAAGTTGGCTCGTTAGCAAATGTAAAAAAAACTAGGTAGTTTATTGGGTTATGGAGTCTTTAGGAGGCATTCATTCAAGGTTCCACTAAAACTTCTTAAAATGGGTATAACTTGCCATTCTTGAGGTTTAGGATTAATTTTGTTTATGGGTTTCCAAGTTGACAGTTGCTCATAATCAGTACAAGCGTCTCAGAAAACCAGTGTATCAGGGGTATTACATGTCTGGATGAAGCTGAAGGTTGTGATGGAGATTTCTGCTTTGTTTGAGATGGACATAAAAGATTTCAGGGAAGCTCTTGCTCTTTCTGACTTTCCTTCATCTCCGCCATGAGAAACCTCTCATAACCCAGACTGTATGACCTCATCATGCCCTGTTCATTTGTCTCTCTCATATTCTGACCTCAGTCTGTCATGTCTGGCTTTAGGAGCTTCTTCAGAACGTAAAGAGAATTTTGACAGAAAGGAGAGAATGGTTTAGGGCATGTGTGTGCAGAAAAATCAGGGCCCGATTGTCGATGTCACAGCATGGCATCTGCTCTTTTATTCCACTAGTGGGAAGGTTAATGAGGCTTGGGTCATGGTGGTTAGATGGAAATCAGGAGATGTATCTAAGAAAATGTTCCTGTTAAACATACCACACCATGAATGACGATGAAATGCACAATATGGGCTATACTCCATCCTGTAACACCTTATATGCAGAAATGATAAGTAGGGCAAAGTATTTTCTCTGAGACGTGACTGAAATAGTGCATCGAGCAGCACATTTATGCGCAGAACCGCTGACATGACAAAAAAACGAAGCTCCAAGTGCATGAGGCAGACAAAGACAGACAGTTCAAAAGTTGGTTAAAAATGGTGACGAAGCAGAGCTTTGTTCTTCCTCAGAAATCGATGGCAGTGCATACCGGTGCTAGGCTTGTCAGTATGCCACAGTTTTACAGTTAGCCTCAGAGTAAGATCTGTCGACTTTTTCAGAATACCGATCAAAAGTTTTCTGTAAGTTTCTGTAGTTTACTGGCTTCATTCTTTTAAGGCTGTACAAACCAAATATTTCCTGTCTGCTAGCGCATCACATTACAGCCATATTTGCTGCACATTTACGTCAAGATTTGGGGAGTTGAGGAGGCTATGATAATGTGTATCCTAAGAAAACGGCAGAAACAGCAGCAGCGGCGCCAAAGTAAATGGTGTATCAGGCCTTTAAACCAATCTCGTTATGAAAACAGAGAGTTTATTTCTTTCATCCTACCGATCTGCGGGTTGCTTCACCATACTGCCCCCGCCGTTTACACTGGTATTGCACCACACATATACGTTGCGTTAATTTTTTGGGACGTGCACAATCTACAGGCTGAATGAACACAGGATACGTACGGCAGCCATCTTGCGTATACGTAGTTAACAGAAAGTATAACCCCGGCCTTAACTGTGGTTTTAAGCGACCTGAATTGTTTTGTTTTTTTATCTTACATGGCCTTACTGTGATAACGACGTTAGCCTAATATATTACCACCATGAAACTTTATATCCTTCCTCAAAATGGAAAAAAAAAATAAAGAAACAATTTAAACGTGGTAAGGTATTCAATCGTTTGTTTTCTTTTTGCTTTGCAGATTTTTGCACTTCCACCCCAAAATTAACAAAATTTGAAATTTTGG
This sequence comes from Olivaichthys viedmensis, assembly GCA_028565825.1. Classification (NCBI taxonomy): domain Eukaryota; kingdom Metazoa; phylum Chordata; class Actinopteri; order Siluriformes; family Diplomystidae; genus Olivaichthys; species Olivaichthys viedmensis. Next base: position 1,738,775 of record JAOUQW010000038.1, on the reverse strand, counting down.
AGGATAAAGAAATTATTTTCAAAACTATTGTTTAAGGATAATACCAGTGTAATATGTCAAATTAAATGCATGTGTGAGCGCCGATCATATTTCTTTTCTTTTTTTTAAATCTCACCACTTGCTTGCGTGTTTTTAAATGGTAGCTTAATCCCGTGGTATTTTTTGAGGGTATACTATGAAAATATCAAACCGTATAACGTGCAGCGAGATGGAAGAAATGTGTTGGCACTTGACTTGCTGATATATATAGATTTATTGGGTTCTTTTTTTCTTCAGCACTTACCACTTTATTGCACTTTCCAGGTCACGTCTGCACGGACCTACAGAAAAGATCTGAACTCTATGTAGAAGAAATACATATTTACAGCTGGGTGTTCATGGCTAGCTGATAGCTAAATCAAATATGAAGCATCTCTTTGCGAGCTTGTTCAGTCTTTATGTTGCTTCCTCGGCAGCGATTTATGGATTTTGCTCCTTCACAGATGAATCACCATCTACCACCGCGCCTCTTCTCGCAGTCTAAATAAATAGCACACTTTGACACATCTTCATCTTGGCTTCCATTTGGAGAAAATACATTGAGACTCTACTGTTTCCATGGATCACATTTTTGTGCAAACTCCGAACAACAGCGTGACCGCAGTAAATATTTAAATAATCATTGAAAGAGATTAAAGAGTGAGATGGAGAGAGGGATGCCAGTAGAACCGAAAATTAAGCATCAGAAACACGCGCAGGTTATTGTTTCTGAGAATTATTTTAGGTAGCCATAGGTAGTGTTTGAATTAAAATAAAGAAATACATAAAAAATTCAAGAGGGGTGATGGGTTCAAACACTGGTGGGGGATTAGGGATGAGGTTTGCAAAAATTTAGCTGCGCAAAAAAATGAACATATCTGTTTTGTGTGTGTGTGTGCTGGAAACAAGAGACTGTTGCCTTTTCTGTGCATAATGCTTGAGTAATTTATTTTAACAAAGCCCAACCTGGCTGTGTTTTTTTCCTTCCCAGCTTTATCCTCATTAAATTCGATCCTAAAAGCTGACCATGTGTAAAGTGATGATTGCCTCACGCTGCTTTTTGGGAAACCAAAAAACTCTGGGCTCATCAAATAATCTCATTTTGGCACCTTCATCAAAAGCATCCATGTGTTTTTTTAATCAAACTTCAGCATATTTTGTTTTAGACGTACTGTGACCAGTCTAGACACATTGATTATTTGAAGGCATAGTGTACTTAAAAGCCATCTCGGCTCTCACATTTGGCCTGCTTTTCAGTGTGTCATGCATTTATGATGTCCTTATGAAGTGTTTACTCAAATGGAATCAGAGAACAGTAATGACCACTGGGTAATATTAGAAAGTCTGGGAATCTGCCTGCTAATATTATGTGACCCTACTGTTTGGCCATTAATGAAATGTACACACTTATCTGTTTGTGATACTGAACAACTCGACACGGTTTGAGGCGGGTGTGTGATGATTTAGGATGATTCAGTGCAAAACTAAAGAAGCAGACTTCAGACAACAAACATGTCTCGGCTAAACATCTACATTTGGAGTAAGAAGAAAATTATCATAAATTAATTTTTAGCCCAACAGTGTCTTTAAACCTTTCAGACGTGCGTCAAGGCCGTCTTTTGCCTAATCATGACGTTGTTTTCGACAGTAACAATAAGGCTTGTATATCCCCCGATTCAGCACCACCTCAGCTAATGAGATATGTCACTCTATTAACACTCTGAGACTCTTTAAAGCAAAGACAAACAGAGAGAAAATCCAAGACGGTGGATGAGAGCTAATCTATGTACAAGATATTAGAGCAAGTATGTGCACTGAGCAAGCAGCAGAAGTACAACCTGTCCAATTTTGTCCACACATTTGTAGTTTAATGATGAAAGGAAATGATCCACGTACATTAAGTCCAATGCATTTTGCAACAGTAGTCATGCTGGTTATTTTTTACAAGCAGTGTATAGGGTTTAGACGAGGCGGCTTTTTGAGTATTAGACTCTGAGAATGCTATTTTAACGCAGACCTGACAACCAGAACAAATACACAAAGAACAGCAGTGACTGTGGTGAAAATGGTATAAATGCAGCAAACAGAGGAGTTTGCTCCTTTTTTTATTTGGACCGCCGACTTTATTCTCCATCATTCTGTCTATATTTAACTTAATTTCGATAAACAAAAGGTAATTGACCTTTTGCCTATTTTTTTTATTTTTTTTTTATGCTTTTGGATCTCTGTTAAGCCCTATTCGGGATTAGTTTTACATGGGGAGGTGGGGGTAATTCTGCCGTTTGCAAGTGCTACTCGATTATTCTATTTCTGTCCGGAGCATTTTGTGTCAGCCAGCTGGTTATTTCTGCTACAAAAAAATTCGACGTGAAATCGAATCGTACGTCATTATGAAAACGTCACTGCGCTGCACACACTCGGTTCTTAAAGCGCATGAGAGGAGCTGATTGGATATCGCAGCAACACACCTAACCACACCTCTTGGTAATGTGTGCATTCAAACCCGACCCCTTTTTACAATCACACCGCTCTTCGGCAGGTTACCACCTGCAATGGGTCACGAAAAAAACGAGGATATCGTATACAATGTTTCATAACATTTGCAATATGTTTTTGCACTTGCATTGTAATGGGTCACGGGAGAAAGACATAAGACTTATAGGAGATATAAGAGTGACAGCAGACACAGTGAGCAAGAGAGATGAGCTAGAGACAGACAAGGAGAGCGAGAGAGAGACAGATGGACAGAGACAGCTGTCAAAGAGATTAAGAAAGAGAAAGAAAGACAGATGAGAAACAGAGAAACAGTCTCACAGAAAGAGAACGAGAGATCTCCTATGATAATGTGTGTGAGGAGGGCGTGTATGTGTACATCTACCAGTACAGGTGGAGTGATGGATTAGTGTGTGTGTGTGTGTGTGTGTGTGTGTCTAAATTGCTCACTGAGGTCTTCCAGCTCGGCTCACACTGTGCTGTGAAGTTAACTCTAGTGTGAAAGCGATGATGTCATCCTCGTCTGCGGCTCTTCAAACATTTATTGCCATTTTTTTTTGTATATTATATCTCAACAACTCCTGCAGCTCAAAGTGCTGTAGAAATGTGATATACGTCGATTAAAAACAAACCCCCACTGCTCTCTGTGTGTGTGTGTGTGGGGGGGGGGAATTCATGGACGTTTAGGACGTCTCCTTGCTCGGGACCTCGCCTGGCTGCCCCACACTGAGAGATTAATTATAACTCACAGTGGGGAGATCATTGGCTCTACTCACTTGCATTTACGTCACACACCTGTGTGCGTGTGCGTGTGCGTGTGCGTGTGTGTGTGTGTGTATGTGTGTGTGACAACTGAAAGAATCAGGTAGGAAGAAAATGAAGAGTGATATTTGTGATGCATCAGTTGTTTAGTTCCACACATCTTGAGTGTAATTAATTCTTAGCCCTGCATAAATAGCATTTATATAAATATTTTTCAAATTGATGAAAATATACAAAGAAAATACTCAAGAGTCTAATTAATTAAATGCTTCACTACCTATAAAATTAAATCATTAATGAGGTTTTTGTCGTGTTATTCATTTATTTTGTCCTGGATAAGTGGTTGATTGATTGACACAAACAAATACAAACATATAATTAATTCAACCATAGGAATGAACTAATTTAATAAATAATTTTAGAATTAAAGAAATAAACAGTATAAACAATGTATTAATTTCCAAACTAAAATAGTGATTGGAAATGTAAATAAATGAATCAATAAATACAAAGAATTTACATTCTGAATAACTAAAAAAGTAAATATATTATTAAATACGATGTATAAACCAACATACAAACAAACTGATAAAGGTATGATAAATTAACTTAATATAATTACTTTTAATTAAATGAATTAATTATAAATCAAAATAATGATGACAAGTCAAAATAAACAAATGCATCTATAAATACATGGATAATAAAATATATTCAAATGTCCAACAGACAAACAAACAAACAAATAAATAAACAAGTCTGTATCTATGTAACGTAAGGTGACCCATTGCAAAGTATACACTCCACCTTTCCCAGCATGCTCCATGGCAGTGTGTACCTGCAGGCAGGAAGTGATCCAGCAGCGTCGCTCTCTTTGCTCTCAATTCCCCAAACAGACTTTTAATTGCTTCATTAACCTTTCAGCTGGAATCAGTCTGAGGGAATTTCACTGTGCCTTTACACACCGAGAGCGCAAAGGAGAGGGATGCTGGGGAAAATAAATAACCATGTTTCCAATAGGAGGTGTGTGTGTGTGTGTTTTGAGAAGTGGGGAAATGAATTAGTCTCCAGAGCTTGATGGAACAAAGGCAGAAATTAACCTCTTGTACTCCACTTTATTTATTTACTTACTTACTCTAGCTTTCCCATCTTGTAATTTACATGCCCAAGAAATTATAAATTTGCAAGTTGCCATTTTTCTATGCCACCTCCCTATTTTATGTATCTTATAATATATGAAAGTTGTAAGAGTTAGGAATTATAATTAATCCTTGAAGGATAAAAAAAAAAATAGGAAAGAGAAAAAAGGGACTTACAGAGATTTGAAATATTCTATTGCAAGCATATGTAATAGTATCTACAGTATGTGGTAAAAGCTTATCATAGTAGCAAAAGGTACGCGGGCGAGTATCAATGACGCTCGCTTAGCTGCTACGTCTGCGCACAGTATAAGTCATCTCCATGATCATCCCTTTCAGTGTGGAAAGTCCCAGCGTCCTGTAGTGACTCTGATTTCAGTTGAGAGGGCGTGGACAGCTTTAGAAACACTCGTTCTGTTCGAATCAACTCTCCCCCCACTGAGAATTTGGCATGTATTATCAGCTCGTAATGCTCATTGACTATTTGTGCTGATTGTGGAGTGGAGCTCGGCAGCTCTTTAAGTGCGTTTTTGTCAGGCGAGGTCTATTGGGGGCAGCGGGCACAAAGACAGACAGGAGGGCACAAAGAGCGAACTACCTACGGAGGGCACTTCAGACAGGTCCGTGCACAATGGAGGAGCAAAGAATAAACAGGGCGTCAGATTTTATCTGGGACAGAGCAACGTCCCGAGAGAGAGAAAGAGAGAGAGAGAGAGAGAGAGAGAGAGAGAGAGAATTTTAAAAGGAGGGAGAGAAATATGGAGGGTAAAGAGACAACAGATAAGAAGGAAGGAAAGAAAGAGAAGTAGCAAGAACGGGAGTGGCAGGGGACAGACACAGAGAGAGAGAAAGGTAGGGGAAAGAAGGAGAGTGAGAGGGAGCGAGGACGAGAAGAAAAGAGATGAAGGAAAGGAGGGAGAGATGGAAAAAATAAGGGGAAAGTAAAAGATGATATGGAGTGATATGGAGAGGAGATAAGAGAGATGAAGGAGAAGAATGGGAGTGTGAGAGGCAATTAAAGAGCAAGATAAAGGGAAGGACAAAAGAGGGGATAGAAAGAGAGACGCCACGAGGGACTGAAAGGAGAGAGAGAAAAGACAAGGAGAGAGGGAACGCAAGAGAGAGAGAAGGAAGGGAAAGAAAAGAGAGGGCGGAAAGGAGAGATGCTGTGGGAGAAGGACTGGGGAATCATATGAAAGATGGAGAGAAAAATTGGGAGAGAATTGGAGAGGCCAAGAGAGAGACAGAGAAAAGACAGAGGGAGGGAGAGGAAGAGGGGAAAGAGAGAGAATAAGAGCGAAAGAGACAGAGAGGGAGAATAAAGTTGACAGGTGACAAGGAGAAATATACAGGAGAACGAAAAGGGGGAAGGGAGAGAAAAGAGGTAGAGAGGGAAGAAAGAAGGGATGGGCAAAAGAGAGGAAAAAGGGAGTGGGAAAAGAAAGGAGAGAGGGGAGAGAGCAAGACAGAGAAATAATGGAAAGAAAAAAGAGAGACTGGGGAAGAGAGATTGATGAAGACAGAGGAGGAAGAGAAAGAAAAGAGAAGAAAGAGCAAAAAGAGAAGGAATCGGGAGCAATAGAAAAGAGAAGGGTAATGGGGGATAAAGAGTGGTCGAGAGAGAGGGAGAAAGAGAAAGGAGAGAGAGAAGAGAGTGGAAGAGGAGAGAGAATGAGAGCATGCGTGAGAGAGGGGAAGAAACAGGAAAGAGAGAAAGTAGATGGAAAAAGAAGAGAGAGGCGGAGAGAAACGAGAAGTAGAATGGGGAAGAAAGTAGTCAAGAGAGAGGAAGTCAGGAAGAGGGAGTGGGAGAGGCAATGAGAGAGCAAGATGAAAAAGAGGAGGAAAGAGGGGGTGAGAGAGTGGGGGATGAAAAGAGAAAGAGAGAGAGAGAAGGATTAACAGTGGAAAAGTGAGAGGAGGAAGAAAGAGAAAGGAGAGAGAGAAAAGGTAGAGAGAGGATAGATCTCTCTTGTGCACAGAGCCACCGAGTAGTTGTTTTTTTCTTCTGTGCCAGACGTTGCACCCACTAGGGGGCAGGTGTAAGTGTGAAACTGTTACTTGGTGAAGTAACAAACAAGGCTTTCTTTCAAACAAGGCTACAAGCTTAAGTTCAGCTGACTGCAGGAGAGTAAAAAAAAGAAACATAGAGAAACCAGAACGAAAGCAAAGAGAGAGACAGCAGTAACTTGAAACTGTCTAATCAGCAAAGGTCAGAGTACTGATTACAATAATGGATTGTGTGTGTGTGTGTGTGTGTGTGTGATGAGGAGAAGAATCGTGCTGTTTGTTGTTTGACACTCCTCCTCGCGAGTTCTGATTGTGCGTGAATCCGGTTGGTGAACTAAGCTCCCCGTGCTCGTGTGCTACTAATTCAGAAAGCCGGGAAAATGTCAAGTTGCTTTTTTTTTCTTTTTCTTTTTTTTTTTTTAGGTTCAACGTCTGAGATAAAAGTTTAAAGGAAATGTAATTACGGAACCCGATTTCATCTCGACAGTATCAAATATGAAGCAGAACGTTATGAAACGGCTTCGGAAGCAGCCGATAAATTTGGGATTTTCCGTGGAGAGTGTGTGTAACGCTTCTACTCCACACTGAGCTTTTGATGTTATATGCTATGCATACTAACATAAGTGAAAATGTCTGCGTAGTGTTTTCGTACACATTACGCTTTAGGGTACATCGTGCTGTGTGCAGTTATAAGCGGAGCAAAGTAAATGAAAATAAAGTCACAAAGACTTATAATTGGCAAAACCAAATGCCAATTTGCACTAGAAAGTCTGCACAGCCGTCTTCTGTTTTACTATATTATGTTAACACTTTACTTAAGGGCAGTGTTTATAAGGCTACATAAGACCTACATAAGCCCTTAATGACAACTGCCATAAATCTATATAAACAGTTTTATTCCAGCAGGCGTCAGTATGTCTCGTAAATACTTCTTTCATTTTCTTTAATGTCAAGTTGATATAATATACTATGAGTCAGCCCTGAAAGTGTCATAACACAACCTTATGTCAACAAAAAACTATGTCACTTGTTATGTCAACTTTTTGACAACAAATTTGACAAAAAGCAACCTTTATGGAAGCTGACGCCTGTTGGAATAAGCACTTGTAAATGTTTATGTAGTTTTATGTAAATTGTCATAAAGGATTTATGTAGGTGTCATGCAAGCTTATGAACAGTACTCTTAAGTCAAGTGTTACCTCTTTTATTACATACACTCTTAGGGAAAAAAAGGTTCCTCAAGGGCTCTTTGGAAGGTTAACGGTTCTGCCGTTCTACTTGATTCTTTCTATAAGGGAAGATCTCTGTTGTAGGGTCCTACAGAGAACCTTTAAGGTACAAACTGAAGAAGCTTTTAGGGTGCTAGATGGAAGCGTTTTTCTAAGAGTGTAGAATAACATAGAAAATTGTGTGTTTCGATCAGTCCACCATCATTGTTGGTGACGTACCCTCTTAGAACAAAAGGTTTTATGTACAGTAACACCCTAAAGTGGTGTTTAGTTGGTCTCTCTAGGAAAATTTTATGTAGAACTCTACAACAGAGGGTTTTCCCATCAGAAAAAGACCATTAACCATCCAAAGAACCCTTAAGGAACCGTTTTTAATAAGAATGACTAGAATGATGATTTAGACACAGTTTTGTGATGGTATAGTCTGTCTGAAACTTATTTTTTAAATACTTTGCCTCTGTTACGTCTCACCACAGTCAATTCCGACTTATTTAGAAGTTTGAAAAACAGAGACGTACTTTACTGTCGGGGCATCACCATGAATCTCAGAGTCCTCTCCGATTTATGCAATAATTTAATGTAGGTCTGAAAATAGTTAATTTGTAATTTGCAGCCTTAAGACTGTGTTAAAATTTAGAGATTTAGAAAAATGTTATCTGAAGACAACAAAAAGATCTGCAATCTATAACACTGGCTTTCATATGCTGGGTCATGAAGCTGGATCCTGGATCGCGTGAATCACAGAAGGTTAGATAGTATCCCCAAAATACAAAAAGCCTGTAGTTTACTCCCTATCATTCTGGTTAAATATGAAATAAGACCTATGTACATTTTGAGATGATGCCTGAAGAACTTACTAGGGCATCTGGCTTCTCAGAGTCACTAGAACGTTGAAACATTAAAGAATGTGTCATCATTAAGCATTTCCTTACGATAATACTCCATGAAATGCAGCTAGTCCAACTTGTCAGATGTTTCTTAACCTGTTTTCCTTTTAAGATATAGACAAGTTAAATCATTAAAGTTCCAAACAGCCGAGTCACTTGCCTACCTACTGTTGCCCTTGAACATGAATTTACCTACTACATTCACTACCCTTTCAAGTCATCTTACTTCCCACTTAATTAGAACGTGCCTTATCTCATTTCCCTTCCCTAAATCAAAGTAAAGTAAAGTGCTACCTGTCATCGTGAAAAACCTATTTTGTGCAAGTGAGCGAGGGCGGTTAGTGTTCACTTCATTTTCTCTTTCACTCCAATTTACCATTATCACATGCCTGAGTTGAGGCGGGCCATGAGAGGACAATTGGATGTGTCCCAAAAAGTGATGACTTCCTCTTCAGGTTAATTAGGAAACTTGGAGCATTGTCCACAAGCGAGAGAACATCAGAACATCACGAAAGAACATTTAAGTTCATAGAACCTTTATCTGACATGGAAACCCTTCTTAATATTGGAACATCAAATGATCTTAAAATAAAATCTTAATATTTGCATCTAATATGTTATTTTGGACAATATGTAGTATTCTGTGATCCAGCATTGTCTCTCAGCCTCATCGTTTGGATCCACAATTTTGTGGAATTGCAATAGCCAGAATGCATTACGCAAATATGTCATACAACCATTGGGAATCCCTACAGCCATAAAGCATATTCTGACCGCTAGCCTCTGATACATAGGCTAATAAATCGATCAGATCTCATGAAAAATTTGCATGAATTAGAACAAACAAAGACAAAATGTGGCTGGATATCGAGCGATTTCATACAAATGAAGAACCTTTGTATATTTTTTATTGACATCAATGGTGTGAATTGTTACAACAAGTGTTGGACAATGCTGCATAAATACATCAGTGCTGCTAGCTAGCTGTAATGGTATAGCGCTTACCTTAATCACACTGGTCATGGAATAAGCAATTTTTTTTGAAGACAGAACAAATCATTTAAAGAATGCCTGTGAAGTGCAGGATAGGTGTGGAAAATATGAAAAGCGAAAGGTGTTGATTTTCACCCCTAAAAAGATGTCATAATTGTCAAAAAATAATAATAATAATTAGCGGCTAAGGGACGTTAATACCCCACATAAAATTTTCCCCCACAACCTCAGGATGGCGTCTGGTTTGAAATTTAGCTCCCCAAGTGTCCCTTTTGCTCTTCTTATTGGGGCAATTTATTCCATAAACTCTGGCTCAACCATGTATGGTTGTATATTGCTATTTAGCAGTAATTAATAATAATAAAAAATTATTCAAACAACGAGTCATGTTTAAGACAGTTAGCAAAATTATACATTATAAGAAGTTGTCTTTCAAATTTTACGTCCACCTTCAAGATGCGTCCTCCTGAGGAAGTTTAACCACTATTCAAACCAGCTCTAGAGACAACTGCATCACCTTACGTATTAATAAATAATTTATTTTGTCCTTTTAAGAATGTCATTCCCAGCCAGGGCAGCTCAATCTAAAATTATTAGGAATTCCAAGAAGTGGGGTTTTGTTGGGTGCAGCCAAGACCATTCTAACATCTGTGATAATTTGTAATATTATGATATTATTATTATTTGAGACGAGACCGTTCAGTGCATCCGAGCTTCAGACAGACTGCTGTTTGTTCTGCTTTTATTACTTCTGTTCACCACAGCTTTATTATCAGCTCCATTCAATTTTAGCAGCTTCCTTCAAAGAAAAATAAATAGCCGTAAAAGCAGAGGAAGTAAAACGACACGGGGTATAAAAAACGAGCCAGGAAGAGTGCCAGGTTTTTAGTGAACCGAGGAGGTTTTGTTGGATTTCATACAAAAGTAAGAAAGTAGCACTTTATTTGAAGGGTACTTACATACGAACTTTATAACACATTATTATTTTGTCTTTTCTAACAGCACATTTATGAAGCATTGGGAAATCATCCACAAGTCATCATACCTTTTGGGAGGTGTACAAATTCATTTATTTACGAAGACCATATGCCAGCCGAATGAATGATTATAATGCCCTCAAGTGGTAATCAAATTTGCATTTATAACGCTGTTATGAAGCATCTCAACCTTCTGCAACTTTCTCAAAGTGTCATGAATGTGTTGTTAGTAAAAACAAACTATTAACTTGCAAGATTAATAGAAATAAAATACAATAACAATTTCGATCAGTCTAGCCCATAATGATGATTGAGAGTTGTTCTCTTTTCTTTCTATAAAACCTCTAATGTCACCTCACGAGTTTGGACATAAGACTTTCATAAATTCTCCAGCTTTATAAAAAGATTTATGCAATGCTTATGAGTGTGTTATGAATGCCCTGTGTAGGTACCCTTCAAATAAAATGTTACCGAAAGTAGTTAGAAAAGTTATGACCACCAATCCTGCTTAATCTTAACCTAATCTTACCTATTCATAACCTATGACTTTTTTTTTTTATCATTAGATTTTTGCAAAGTCTTACAAATTTGCAATTATTTGACCAACATTTGGTCAGGGATGTACTGAAACACCATTTCAGGAAATATATGCATAAAATCGATAAACTGAAAACGTCTCCATGAGATTCGCTGATGTGACCACAGGCCATGTTCTGTCTCAAAACCACTCCTGAACACTGGTCAAGGGTTTTAAGAGAGCTTAAATGTAAAGCCAGCAGGAAATTTAGCTGGAATTTTCTGCACCTTTTTCTCTTCCCTTCCACATAATCAGAGTGGAATCAGAGTTTTCCCTTCCTTTCCCTTCACCAAATTAAAAATGAAGTGCTCCCTGTCCTCGTGAAACCTATTTTGAGGAAGAGTGAAAATAAGAAGGAGGGAGGTTATCTTTGACCTCCCTACCGCTTTCTCTCTTTCTCAAATTTACCATTATCACATGCTTGAGGCAACCATGAGCGGACAATTAAACATGTCCCAAAAGCAATATCTTCCTCTTCAGATTAATTAGGAAACCCAGAGTATTGTCCATGAGCAAGAGGTGTCAGAACATTGTTGAAGTGATAATTCTCTATAATTCAAATTTATAGGCACATGGTATATAGAGGTTTTTTTTTTGGTGGTGTTGTTTTGTTGTTGTTGTTGTTTTTTGTATCAGGTTGGAATTCATGTAATTACCTTAATAAGTCCTTATTATTGTCACGCGCGCGGCCGAGCCACGTGCGCGGCCGAGCCACGTGCACGGCCACGCGCCCATTGTTTATGTTTTGTTTCCTTGTCTGTCACGTGAGTCATGTTAAATGTTCCCAGCTGTTCCTTGTTCGTCTTCCTTA
>JAOUQW010000038.1:1708720-1720333 GCA_028565825.1 Olivaichthys viedmensis | reverse complement strand
TCATGAGGGAGCTTCACCCAGGAGCCTTTTCTTAAACTTCCCAAATAGGCAGAGTCACTTGTTGTTCTGCTTCTCCTCACGCTCTAAATGAAAACTACTCGTTTGGGAAAACAATTTAATTTGAAGTAAAAACTACTTGTTTTAAGTCAAAAAATACTTATTAAAAAGTTCATTTTGATTCAGAAATAAAGGTATACATGGGCATTAGCTTCACTATTTACATTGTGTTGTACATTTGTATTGTACTCAAAATGTATTTGAGGTGTTGCCCTCAGGACAACGCTATAGAACACCTCTGGCAAACAAAAAAATGGGATCCTTTGTACCGAGTGCAATTTATTTAATCGACAAACAGCACTAATCTAACTCCATTCTGGGAGCTGTACATTATATAAGTTGTATCAACCTCTGTACAACCTCTGACTGTTCCCTGAGGGAAATTGTTTCTTCGCATATTCTAGCTTGGGTAGCAAGCTGGGGTCAGACCGCAGGGTCAGCCATGCTACGGCACCCCTGGAGCAGAGACAGTTAAGGGCCTTGCTCAAGGGCCCAACACTAGTTATTGTAGTGTTGTGTTTTTATGTGACTTGTTTTTAATGGATGTACATTTATGTGATTGATGTTTTCATTGGTGAGCTCAAAGACCAAAAATATTTTCCTGCCTTGGTGGTTCAATAAAGTTGTATTCTTCTATTCTATTCTATTTGTCTTAGAAACAAATTTCAACCATAAGCCATCAAAACGCCTTTAAGACAATGAAAAATATAGATTCAATCTAGTGTGTATGGTAGTGTTAGTGTATATTGTACACAGCTCTGTTTAATTTTGATCAAAACAAACATCAGCAACAAGAGTCAAATGAACTCATCTACTGTTTTGGACGTGTTGGATCACGTGACAAGCAGGGACCAATCACAGGATGATGGACACCAGCAATTTTTTTTTTTATTGGTTTCCCCCATCCACACTAAAGCACAGAGGTTTTAGTGTGGATAGAAGCCGAAAAACTTATTTTGCTGTTTGAGAAATCCTTGTACGAATCCCTGCCCCTAACACAATATTACCTGTCATAACACCTGATATTGACTCCTCTCTACATTGTGTGCTATCCTTCCTACTGAATTTAGCCAATAACAACACACTTTCTCTGACTTATATTAGTGAACAGACATGGAATCATGTTTGGGATTTTTTGTTTTTCATACTAATAAACACTCAGACTTTTTGACCCTACAATATATCATACGATGTTTGAACTGTAGCTACTTGATATGTTCGAGCACATGCAGAATTCCATTAGTCATGTTTTATGGTCAGTATGCTGACAGGCATATAGCGGTGCATGTCGATAAGAAAGTAAAAAAATAGCAACATCCTGACATTATGCAGGCTCTGGCAAACGCAGGGAGTCCTATTCATCAAGACGGAGTCTTATTTCCAAACCGTGGACTGCTTCCTGTATTAATCTCATTAGGCCGGAGAGAGCGATTGTCCTTTTTCTCCATCCATCTTCTTGCAGTCACGGATCAGCAGCAAAGCAAAGACCCCGGCGCACTGTATTAACGTTACACACACTGTAATACAGCGCTGCCTCCGTCGAGTCTAATAACAGCTACATTGCTGACTGATGGAGAAGCATTAAAGTTATTGTCCCGGCGAAGGTATAGGGCCGATATAGTAGTGGTATCTGCTGCGACACTTGTTTTAAATTGTGTGTTTAGATGTCAGGAGTGAGGGATGTGTCTGCTTCTGCTGTTACTGAGGTATTCAGGGTCTAAAAGTCTGAGTTCAGAACTGTTCTTCTTTAATCATGTATAAAGAACTGATACAAAATTATGCTCAGTTGTTCATCATTATTATTAATGAAATTTCAATTATTCCGAATATTCTGTTCGCATAGAATTTTCCAAATATTTAACATTGTGATGCAATGCAATACACGGTGTTCATTTTCATCTCTTTACCGATTACCACTTGATATTTCCTTTAATTGGTACAACCCTCCAAGCGTTAGGCTTTATCCTGCCTACTGCCGTCAGTCAATATGAGCAAACTCTTTTTAGTGAGGAATGATGGGATCTTGTTAATAATTCAATGATATCGAATTTCTCAAACACGATTATAATATTGAATTATATTGAGAAATATAATTGAACCTCATGACGCAATGTTGGGAACGCGGAATGAACGTTTGCAGTGGAGTACCTCATTTTTGTCAGTGCTCTACAAAATAATGGGTTTCGAATGGATTCACCAATGTCCTTTCAGATACAGTTGAGTGCAAAAGTTTTCACCCCCTCTCGTGGTTTTTGAATGGAAACAAAAGGAAAACGTACCTTTATATTACAATTTATCTATTAAAAAATTAAATTGCATGAGGTTGAAAATGAGATGTGGAGGCACCCTGTAACAAGATACCAAAGCATAAGGCAAAACCAACAGAAAAATGTTTTCGAAAATACATTTTGCTATGACCCTTTTGTTCTCCAGACCTGATTTGAAGAAGGCAGTGTATGATGACATCAGACAGAGTTAAAACTAAAATTAAATGTATTTGTCTTCTTCATTTTGTCCTAAGGCTATGCAACCTTTTGCCTACGACTGTAGCTTGGACTGCATTTCCTTATTAACGTTCTTCTTTGAATCTTCTTTGATTACCTCATGAACGTAGTCTTCTCTAACCACCTGTTTGTTTGTCTCCTTTCTTTTGTGTTTGTGTCACAGCGGCCCCTACCCTCCCGCCCTTGAAATCAGAGCACTTCAAGCCATGCCAGGAGAAGGACTTGGCCTATTGCCTCAACGATGGCGAGTGCTTTGTCATCGAGACCTTAAGTGGTCCTCACAAGCACTGCAGGTAGGAAACCAGAGATATAAAGTGAAGTTCTGGCTCAGTGGCGTTAAACTGATGGGAATACTGCGTTCCATTTGCCCGAAAGAATGATCCTGCTGGAGCACTCAGTCAGTCGGTTCTTCTCGCTCGCTCTCTCTTTGTTTCTTCTTCATCCTATTTTCTTCCTCTCTCCAGGACTCTCTGTGTCTTGCCTCGAGTGCTTAGTCATGCTAACGATGACGTTTCCGTCATAGCCTGGGAGTTGTCTAAGGTCCCTTCCCTGCTAATTAAAAATGGCACTTTGCAAAGGTTCATTACAGACACGTTGCCTTGGTATTTTCTTTTTGTTTTGTTTTTTGTTGTTTTTTTCCCCCATGGATGGAAACGATGGGCAAGACATTGGAGGTGTAGATATATTCAGCGACTTCTCTGTTAACCTATTGCACAAAACATTGGTGACAATTGAAATAGCACTTCTTCTTTTTTTTTTTGCTACATGAAGGTCAAAGTCATTTGGTTTCGCTTGAGTGGACGTCTTGTTCGTTACCCCTGGAACATCGAGATGAATAAGTAAACCGTCACAGTGGATGACTTTTCTAGAAGCAAAAGGGGAACGAGTGTCCTCATTTGAACGGCGGTAATTGGTGGAGTTGTTCTAGGTGTTCTGTTTGTTTGACTGCTTCTCAAAGGCCTTTAGCCTCTTCAGACTCCCGCTGCTAATTAAGTCCCTGAACAAAGTTCCTATTAAAGTGCAGCCTAAGGACATCTGTAAAAACCAGACGCAGCCCACGGAGATCTGAAAACCAGGCGAAGGTCTGAGGGAATCAGCTCACACACATTTAGCATCTCATGCTGCATAGGAGGCTAATATGTGCTTGTAAAGTAAAAGTGATAATTAAATGGCTGGTGAGAGAGAAAGAAAATTATGTGTTGACTATGCCAGAAGGCAGGTGCAACATAAACATCTGTATGGTGTGAGCAGTTCGTCTTAAAGCAGCTTAACCCCCATGTTCTATTCACTACTTAGCAATGGATACCCCAATGACGCAGAGTGATATTTATACATATACAGTCCTATTTATTACAGTATATAAACAATATTTATGGAAAATAGACACATAAAACCCCATCCCATTCTTGGGATGACAATGGCTTAAAGTCACCTCTTTGGGTCAGATTTTAAATGACCAGTCATTTAACAATTTTTTTATATTTTACATTGGCGGCAGGTAGTTTTGGTGCCCTAACAGCTCCAGGGTCCGGGGTTCAATCTTGAGCTACGGATACTGCCTGTGCGGAGTTTTGCATGTTCTCTCTGTGCTTGCATGGGTTTCCTTTGATTCCTCCCAAAAACATGTCAAGTAGGTGGACTGGCCCGATATGTGAATGAGTGTATGTTTGTGTGTGCATGATGCCCTGAAATGGATTGGCGTCCTTTTCAGGGTGTATTCCTGCCATGCACCAAATGTTCCTGAGATAGCCTTCGGATCCAGTACCACCCTGATCAGGATAAAGCGGTTACTTAAGATGAATTAATATAATAGTAATATGATTTACACTGTTAGTAAAATTAATAAATAAATAAAATGGCTCATTTTGACTTGAACGTTCCAATGTTATTCGTATTATGTGAGGGGTGGCTAAGTGAATTTAACTGATGCTGCCTCTGGGCTCCTGTTCAGTCTTCCATCCCAAGGTCAGAATATAATAAGCTGTTAATTTTCCTCCTGACCTGCTCTGATATTTTTTTCCTCACTGGATGTTTTCTTAGCGATCTAAAGTGGTTTTTACTCACTGTGACTCACTGGTAGGGGCAGCAAAGATGGGCATTTAATTAATTGACCTGCTGCATTTATCGGGATTTATACAGAGATAATCGAAGATTTGTTCTCTGGAGGATTAAGACGTCCATTCATCTTTATTTTGTAAGTACAGAGTGTTTTCTGTTTAACTGAAAGATCCAAGGTTCTTCTACATAAATAGTTTTGTCAATAGGTTATTGGCAGCTTATTACAGCTGATGGGAGCTTCGCAACAACACGGCTTTCAGATTCAGATCAAAGCATAAGGATCATTGTCTTATTCTTTTTTTTTCCTAATCCTTGTCCTTTAGTTCTGCTACAGTAGACACTGTGGTGCTTCTCTTACTCTTAAGGACCCATTTTAACCTCATTAGCGGTTTGTGAACGAGCTGATGAGTTGATTCAGATATGTTAGAGCAGGGAAATGCACTAAAATGTGCAGTAAAAGGGAACCAAACTAGGCAGACTGGGGAAGCACTGCTTTAACTCTTTTAGTCCTACATTAAGAAGTTGCAGACAGACCATATTGTAAAAGAATGATAGAAGTCAGTTAGAAGACACAGATTCACCGTCATGTGAATCTAATAAAATATGCCTTTTGAATCAGACACTCCGATTGGCTGTGGTATGACCTACTGAAGCCAAAAGATCCAACTCATTGCGCCATATGTTGCCAACAGAGACCTGGTCTATATATAAAACAATAGCACAAGCATGTGCACCTACCGTATCTATCAATTTTTTCTATCAAACTTTTCGTGGTAGTAGATGATGGAATGAACTGTTCCCCACTGGGAATTGCTTGTTAGCCCAATATCTAATTTCACTGGAGGAAAAATTTCTCAATCAAAAAATTGATAGGCCGAGCTGCTCTAAAGCCAACATGGAATTTTGTTCCACCAGTGGGACGGTTTGTTTGATGGGGATAATTCAAGATGTTTCAAATGCAGTCATTACTCAGCTCAATCCATGTCATTGGATCAACCTGATCTCACAAGAAATTTGTACACATTTTGACCGAACAGAAGCGATGTGATTGGATTTTGTTCGATTTTATATGTTAAAGGTCGATTTGTTAGACCATCTTACCATGGATTACACTTGGCCTCATTTATGGTTCCAAAATGTGCAGACTGATTATTTCAGATCATAAATCAAAAGGCTTGATTGTAAATAAAAAATAAAATAAAAAAAAGGTTTCTTTAACAAGTTCATTTTTATCTAATCTGCTAAACATTAATTGCAAAATATAATTGTAGCATAAAAACTTCCACATACAGTACTGTGCAAAAGTACCCAATTTTTTTATATAAATGTTATCTTTTGTCTTAGATGTTTATTTTATGTCTTCTACATCAGTGTGTAATTTTAGATTCCCAAACATCCATTTTCCAAAAAATGTATTGTCATTAAAGAAAGTAACATATTAAGTAATAGAGCACTTTTTAGAAAAAAAAACATAATTAAGGCTGTCTGGGATTTTACCTGCAGAGACAGAAAAGAGTGAGAGCCAAAGTTCTACAGAAGAACTGTGGCAAGTTCCCCCAAGAAAAACCTACCAGCTGATTTCCTTATAAAACTACACAACAGTGTGCCTAAGAGAATTGATGCAGTTTTAAAGCCAAAGGCTGCTCACACCAAAACTGATTTGTTTTTAGTTTTTTACTGTTTACTGCTCTTTATAGTATATATCTTTATATTCAGGAACTTGCGCTTTACAGAATTTATTTACATGTGCCAAAGACTTTTGCACAGTACTGTACATTTTTCTTTCTCTACAGTACCTGGGTGATGGTATAACAGATTTATATGATGAAGGCTATGAACATAAGCGACCAACAACATTACAAACAAAATGTCATTCATCCACATAGTAGAGTGAGCATGCACTGCGCATGAGCTCTCACAGTACAAAATGACTATCTGACACGGCATTCCAACAAGAGAATTTTGAATGAGATCAGGTTGGATTGTGAAGAAAACTATTGAAGTTTCACAAGATGAAGCGGCGTTGAGGCCACGAACAACAGATCGATGAAACTCCAATATGCTCTGTTCGCCCATTGTATTGAGATGAATGGAACTCATGAAGCCGCCATGATATTGGATTCTCCAGTTGAGTTAGGAAGATAATACGAAGTATCTAACACAACACATCATATTTACACCACAAACCCAGCTCTGTTTTCCATTTTGCAGAATGTCTTGTAAATCCGTAGTGACTCAGTCCATATTTCGGCATTATCTAGATATGAGTAACCCCCCAAAAGCATCCATTATTCATGTTTGGTTGTTTGCTGAACTGTCGACAAAGCTTTTTGTTTATGTACCTGGGGGAATTGAACTGTTATGAGTCATCCTCCTCATATTCTGTCACAATCTGGAAAATGGTCACATTTCAATCAGAACATTGGGATACACTACACTCTCGGTGTACAGTTTAATGGAAATCAAGTTCCTCTGAAATTCTTTTTTAATTAGAGGACATAAACGTTGATGAACGTGGCGAAGATAATGATGATGATGATGATGATGATGATGAGGCCTCAACTGAATATCGTAAAAGTCTTAAAACGACAGTTTGGCCAAAAATGTCAATTTTCCTTTTACCCCAACAGTCGACTGTAGACATACTCAACTGCTAAACAATAGCTCTAAAGTCACACTACATAAAACTTCTAATGCCACCACACGAGTTTTGAAGCCTTTCATACATCCTCCAGCATTGCATTATAAAAGATGCATGCAATGCTTATGAATGCGTTATGAAGGCCCTTCAAATAAAGTGTCAAATATTTTACTGTGTCCCTCCTAACATCCAAAAACATCCATTTAAATCATAAAACCTTGCCTCTGTAGAATTTAAATCAGACAAAACTGTATTTTATGGTTTTTTGTTTTTTTTGACAACCCAAATATGTGTTTGACCTCTGGAGATATGCATTTTTACATTCGGTTACGATTTTTAAAGCTTCTGCGCAGGAAGTCAAGCTCAAGGTGCCCGAGGCGAATCAGCTTGTGCAGCGCCGGTGGAGTTTTAGACTTTTTCGAATTGGTAGTCAAGCTGCATACATTTCTGCTCCTCTACCTCTTAAAGAGCTCGGTTTGGCTTTGGTCCCACATCAATGAGAGCGCTGTGGATATCTCTGCAGAATAGTGAGGCTTTGCTACGGTTGGAAGTGTCAGAACAAAAGGGCTTCTGGAGAACGAAAGGAGAAAAGAACGCTTTTCTAACCTTGCAGGGGTTTTTTTTTTTTTTTTTTGGGGGGGGGGTGGTTTATTTATTCCATCATGGGGGATTGAATAGAGGCTGGATTTTACAGCCACCAGTTAGCATGTAAATGTCTGGCTCTTGTTAGTGCATGTATGACAATAATTAAAAACAATTACTGGACATTATTGGACTTATTTATTGTCATCCCACCTGTACAGTGGGGTCCAAAAGTCTGAGTCTGCCGCTGTATGGCTTTGCCAAAATTGGATCAGTTTTATCCAAAGCACGATCAGACAGACCAGAAGTGACCACACCATCAGAAGAGCAATATATAAAGCTTTGTTCACTTAGAGAGAGAACAGCAACTTCATCACAGGTACAGAATGTGGTGAATAAAGAATGAGAGACTCTAATCAGCGGAAGTGCTAGTAGTGGTCTCAAACAACGAGTAGCAGTCTCTAAACCACTTCTCAGGAACGGAACCAAGACCAAATGCTTGGCATGGGCTAAGCCATAGCAGCATTTCACAGTAGATCACTTCGAGATTCATGGCAGTAACATAAGGGTTAATGTAAGGAGACGAACAGAAGAGAGATTGATACCACAGTGTATCAAAACAACAGTGAAACATGGCGGTGTATGTTCAGTGTGGTCTCAGACCTTTGGACCCCACTTTACATGTATACATGTAAATATTGCAGCTCCAGGAACACGATGCAACATACAAGGCAATTCAGGGGTTCCGTACACACAAATACGTTATAGTACTACAAGTGTAAGACAAGATGTGAAAATGTACAGCTCCAGTAGATTAGCCACGGGACAGTATAGGTAACTACACATTACGTGTTAATGACATAGAACATGTATCAGGGTAAACCAACAGAATTGTGCAAAGTTGAACCAACTGATCGTGCAAATTGCGTGCAACATAAACCAGCAATTCTATCTCAGATGTCGTATAATTTTCCTGCCACCACTGAGCATGTAAAAGTCTGGCCTTTCCTAGCGCAGATTCTAAGCCTCTCTATAATGTAATTGTAACCCTATTTCAGTCCCAGCTGTCATTTTGTATCCGGCATGGGGTCTCAAAGCTTGGCTGGAATCACAGAAAGCCCACGCCAGTGATACTGAGACTCCAAGAGCTCCATCAAAAAACCATGCTATATGCTAAAATTTATTTCAGCAGACTCCTGGATGGTATTATACTATATATTGTTTCCTGATATATGATGGATCATACAGGGCCAGGTGATGTAGTTAAGAGTGTGATCTATGGTTTGCAAAAGCCTACTTCAAAGTCAAGGATTTGAGAATAAATGAGTGGAACTGACTTTGTATTTTTTTACAGTCAGTGTTGTCTTTCACTTAGAACCAACAGTCAGTAAAAATGAAATGTCTTGACAATTTATGAACATTGTATGTTTGTAAATGATGGATTTGGTAAGGATGTATTAATATGAAGCATTGGTGTAGTTTTGCAAAAACCTAGTGTCACGGTGTAGCAGCGGGACGGAGGACACAGGCACAAGCCGATCAACATTAAACATTTATTAGATCAAACGTAAACTAAACAATCTACATGTAACATCAAACACATGTCATGAAACATTAACCGACAAACTGGACAGGAACACGAGGGCTTTAAATACACACACTGATTACACAGACAAACAAGCCGCAGGTGGGATCAATCACATCATGAGACAGGGGATCAACACAAACACATGTCCACGCGAGGTGGCATGCGTGTGACACCTAGCTTATCTGTTGTGTGGGTTTTGCCTCCATTTAAAATACCAGCATTCTAGAACCTTGACTACCATGCGTGGTCACATGCATTGCAGCGCAAAGCGGTGAGGGGGTGACCACGGCGTCGGTCCCCTGCGGTGCTCTCCCCAAGATGGTGAGCCCCTGGAGGAGCTCCGCCAGCTGGTACATCATGGGGTCCGAGACCCATGGGACATCTTCCGCAATGCCAGGGAACTCTGCCATGCCTCCTGCGGCGTCAGGGAATTTGGCCAAACCTCCTGCAGCGTCAGGGAACTCTACCACGCCTCCTGCGGCATCAGGGAATTCGGCCACGCCTCCTGCGGCGTCAGGGAATTCGGGCACGCCACCTGCGGCGTCAGGGAACTCGGCCACGCCTCCCGTGACGTCAGGGCATTTGGCCACGCCTCCAGCGGCATCCGGGACAACCTTGACCGTTGTCAGCAACCCCTAGGAATTTCCTGAGGGATTTTCTCCTCCATTCCTAGGAGGCTGGTGCAGAGCTCTGTGCAGAGCGGCTTCTATGGCTGTCTCGGAGGCACGACGGGGGCTGCTGCAGCTGGCGGCTGCTGCGCGGTTAGCTGCGCCACGACGGTGGCAAGGACGGCGAGCCAAGCCTGCCGCTCCTCACTCTCTCAGCATAGCTAAGCAGAGTCCGCCACCTCCGAGGCGGTGGCGCACCTTCCCAGAGCAACGAACACCGCTACGGCGGCGCCGAGGCAATCAACCCGCCGTCAATGCTCCGCGAGCTCCTGCAGCAACTCCTCCAAGCCGGCTGCCATCTCGGGTGGCTTGCTGTATCCTTTTTTTAAGGTCAGTTAATCTGTCACGGTGTAGCAGCGGGACGGAGTACACAGGCGCAAGCCGATCAACATAAAAAATTCATTAAATCAAACATAAACTAAACAATCTACACGTAACATCAAACACATGACATGAAATATTAACCGACAAACTGGACAGGAACACGAGGGCTTTAAATACACACATTGATTACACAGACGAACGAGACGAAGGTGGGATCAATCACATCATGAGACAGGGGATCAACACAAACACATGTCCACGCAAGGTGACATGAGTGTGACACCTAGCTTATCTGTTGTGTGGGTTTTGCCTCCATTTAAAATACCAGCATTCTAGAACCATGAAGCTACATGGTTCTATAAAGTGTGATTAAAATTTTCTCCCATTTTTAAAGGGGACCACCAGCTAGCTGTGGTGGTCTGGGCTGTTTTTCTATTTTTGCTTTGCCAATATCTCTGGTTATCATAAATTATAATACACTCAGGTAATCAGGTAGGTTGACTTAACTGCAGTATCAGTGTTCAATGGCATTTTGCTGTCTTTCTTATTTACAGCATCTGTTGTTCCGTGCCGTCAACCATTATTTGGGTTTTTGTTTAGAGAATGCCAAAGGGACAACCATTTCCTCTTTATTTTAATATTTTACTCTATTGACACATGTCACTTAAAAAAATAGCCAATGCATGCATTGTTTAAGCCAGTTATTGAAATGGCTAAAAGTTCAGTCCCCCTTCAAACCTTTGGGATATCGGCTATCCGATTTTGCAAGTACACTTAACCCTACGCACAATGTTGCTGCATATTGTAAAGTACTGAAGGCTTGTCTCCGTGCCTAGTTACAATTGCTAAGCCATAATTGGTCAATCACTGTTTAGGGGAGGGGTTTAGCAAAGTTTTTTTGCGTTGGAAATGTGACCCTAGATTTAATGTGGTCTGGCACAAATATTTCTAGTTTGACATGATGCAACACTCTTAGAAAAAGGGTTCCTCAAGGGATCTTTGGATAGTTAAGGGTTCTTAGCTTACTAAAGGACTTTTACTTGGAACCCTCTCAAAAAGGTAAACCGTCTGTTGTAGGGTTCTACATGGAACATGGAGCAATTCCAGAAAATTTCATGAAAAATGTAACAAAAACATGACCTTAAACTGTATCTCTTATTTTGATCATATCTGAGTTTAAATGAATGTCAT
>JAOUQW010000038.1:1693250-1705179 GCA_028565825.1 Olivaichthys viedmensis | reverse complement strand
GAAGTGGGCGCAGCACAATATATCTTGGCTCATTCGTATTCATTGCCATGAGGACTCTTGTTGAAATACTCAAAGGTCAAGATGGGGGAAAAAAACACACAAGGAAGCTTTAAAGACACTGTGCAAAGTTTAATATAAAATGTAAACTCACTGGTATTGTACATGGTTCATTTCTAGGGTTTAAAGTTTAGGGTTAGCAGTTAGGGTTAAGGATTTCAGGTTTAGAGCTGAGATTCAGGATTAGGGTTTAGGGGTTAATTTTAGGCTTAGAGCTCATGGTTAGTCCTAGGAAGTTAGTATATGAATTTAGGTTTCATTAGTTCCAGGGTTTAGGGGTAGTTAGTTTAAGGATTAGTGTTTAAGGTAAGTTTTTTTTTTGGTGTTAGGGTGAGGATTAAGGTTTAAAGATTTGGGTCAGGGTTAGTTTTAGGGTTAAAATTATAGGTTAGGGTTAGAATTTGGGGTTAGGTTTTGTGGTTTGGGCTAGGATGTGTTTTTAAGATATAGGGTAATCCTTAGTGCTCAGGATTAAGCAATTAACATTAGCTATAGGGTTCAAGGTTATGGTTTGGGTTTAGCTTTAAGGACGAGGGTTAGACTTGGGTTAGTGTTTGGAGGTTGGGATAGCGTTTAGGGCTAGGGTCCGTTTTAGGGTTTTGTGGTTCGGACTTGGGAGTTAGTGTTCAAAATTAGGTATTGGGATTAAGGTTAGGGTTTGGATTGAAGGACTAGAATTGAATTGAAGGACTAGGATTAGATTTAGGGGTTTGTGTTCAGAATTAGAGATCCTGTTTAGGACTAGGGTCAGTATTTAGGGTTTTGTGGTTAGGGCTTAGGGATATCTTTTAGGATGTCAGGTTTAGCTTTAGTATTTATGGACCAGGGCTTGGCTTAGGGGTTAGTATTTAGAATTAGAGATAAGGTTTAGATTTCGTTTTTAGGGTTTGTGGTTAGCCATAGAGGTTACTATTTAAAATTAAGAATAGGATTTATGGTTAGGCTTATGGGTTGGGGATTGAATTTAAGGTTAGCAATATGTTTCTGTGACTCCTTAAGCTCTTTGTATGTGATCTGCCATCCTTCACTGTTAGCTCACGGCTAATCTACACCTAAACTACAAGTCTCACGAAGCAATGAAACATGATCACCCGTCTTAGGGTTAATTATACTTGATTGTAGATCCGAAGTTAATTATATGGTCATAGTGTTATGCTGAATGATAATGTCTTACCACCACGGAAAATAAAATAACCTCACTCTGTGTTTATGAAGCAATTATGCAGATATCTATACTGAAGGATTAATGAGACCTAATCTTAGCCAGCAGTACCTCGGGCTAGTCCACTCCATAAAAACGCAATTTGTTGCGTGTTGTTAATCACCATAATTTGAGGCATGGGGATAACATGTGTGTCTTAGAGTGTGACCGTCTGCCCCCTGTACTCCGAGAGTGCAAAAGTGAGACGGAGAAGGGTGTGAAGGTCAGCAAGTAATTAGACTTTTTTTTTTTTCTCCTCTTGCCGACCGGAGGGCACGTCCAGCCTTGGGGGATGAAAAGTGATTATGTGGCTGTAATTGAATGCTGGTACAACGTGTGAAGAAAAGAATGACAGAAAGCGAGCATGAAAGAGGGAGAGGAAAAGAGAACTGAGGTGTTAAAGGAGAGCGTGAGAGAATTGGGTGTTTTTAGATCTACTGGGTAAAAAATGATAAGAAACTACAGAATGGCAGTGCAGCTCTGAAATAAAGTGGGGAAGATCTGTATCCTTGTGTGTGTGTGCCTTTATTCATGTATACATGAATGCATTTGTGTATGTATGCATGAATGCTTGTGTCTGTGAATGAGTGCATCCATGGACAAATGTGTGTATATGCATGCATGCATGTTTCTGAGTATGTGTGCCTCCATATGCGTGTGTGTGTTTATGCACGGTCACAAAACGACTTCATGCCTAATTCATTAGGTTCTTGGTTTAGTCTTAGAGCCCTTGTTAATCTGGCTTTGCCTTTAATAATGCTGTGGCTCTGAAAGAAGCCCTGCCTCTTTCAGTAAATATACCATTGATCGGTCAGCGAGCACTACCTAAATAAACAGGGCTAATGAATAAGTGATGAAAGGAAATTGGATCAGAATGGAGAGAGCACAGTTAAAAGGATTGCTAGAAATTGAGAGTTTGGTATCGGCAAACGGAGCGGGCAAATGCAGTCAGCGCTCGTTTCCGCTGCCTGCGGCACTGTCGTAAACTCCCATCTTTAATTTTGAGCTGTTGCTTTTTAAAAGCTCTGGGGGAATTTTGAGAAATAAAAAGATATTTAGCTGTTTTCAGAAATGCCCCGTGGTGGTCGAACCTTTTAAGACCTCATTGAGACCTCAAATGATCATTGCTAGGCTTTAGCTCGAACGCCTTCCCTGCACTTCTCCCTCGTAGCCAAAGCCAAATTGATCAACACAATTCTGTGTTTCTCCAAACACGATTTGATAGCCTCATACTGAATATCAAAGAGAGGTCTCTCAGCTGGCTTTCAAGCTGCCAGATCTGCACTGGTTAACGTATTCATGGCGTCTGCTCAAGTGTGTGCACTGAGAAATCGTTGCTGCACTGTTAGATATGCATATGATCTGGCAGAGAGTAAACTAGAACACATCCACTCTTATCTGTTGCCAACCAGGTGTTTCTCTGTTTCATACCTTCATTTCTTTGCATAAGTTTTCTCAGCATACCACTGTTTCTTTGCAGAATTTCCCTTGTTTATTTATAATACTGCTATTCTTAGCATAAGTTCTTAGCATACCATGTCTTAGTATGCACACATACAGTATATAAGTGTAAGTCCCCCTATTTCTTTAGCAAACCTGCAAAATATACGCTATATAAATATAAGTTAAATATAAGCTAACTCAAGTCAGCTTCCCCATATTTCAAACTGGAGACTGGGTTTCTGTGGTTACACAACCGAAACTGTGATACCTGTCACATCAGGAATGGCCAAAAAAACTTTTATGAATTCAGAAGGACATTGGGAACAGAAATAAGGCATGAATCTGTTAGCATATACATAATACTTTTAAAATAAAAAACTAAAGAATGGTGTGCTTATTGCCAGGATTGAATGTAGCTGTGCCATGTGTCGTTCATGGCAAAAGGGCCCAAGGGAACCAACTGGCAGAAATGAAAAGCCGAATGTGTTTGAGTTTGTAATGTGAGATTACCTGCAAGCTTTCATTATGCTGCCTCAAGGATCATATAGCCATTATGTTGGCAGTTTTTGCACATGAAGTCATTTACTGTTATTCCATTCATATACTTGTACAGTGGGATACAATGTAATGGAACATAAAAGACAATCTGAGACAAGAGCAATGTACAAAACTACACAATTTCTTCATTTTTTTAAAACATTTTCTCTGAATTTGGTCATTGCCAATCCCTACCCACTAGCTAGTTCTCCCCTATCACATGACAGCTACCAACTGGGGAGGGTGAAGGCTGGCAAGAGCTTCCTCTGAGACACGTCACACCGCATCTTTTCGAACTGCTGCTCGTGCAACGTCACAGGGCAGCTGAACACACTTGGAGGAATGCTCTAACTGCCCTCTTCTGTATATATGAGTTCACAGATACCCTCTCTCACATAGAGAGAGCAATTCCATCATTCCCACTCAGAGAGCAGGGACTCTCTCTTGGAATCCCATCCACGGATGGCTGTGGCATCGTTGGGATTTAAACTCGCAATCTTTGGCCTTGTTTCCCTTCCTGAGAAGTGGCCTCCCTTCTTTTGACACTACTTTTGCTGATTGGAGTCTCTCATTCTTTATTCAGCACATTATGTATCTGTGATGAAGTTGCTGTTCTCTCTCTCAGTGAACAAA
The DNA here is from genome assembly GCA_028565825.1 of Olivaichthys viedmensis. Classification (NCBI taxonomy): domain Eukaryota; kingdom Metazoa; phylum Chordata; class Actinopteri; order Siluriformes; family Diplomystidae; genus Olivaichthys; species Olivaichthys viedmensis. The sequence continues at coordinate 1,701,308 of JAOUQW010000038.1, read as the reverse complement.
GCTTTATGTATTGGTCTTCTGATGGTGTGGTCAATTTTGGTCTGCCTGATTGTGCTTTGGATACGACTGATCCAGTTTCCACAACGCGTTTTAGAGTTCTATATAGTGCCAATGAAAAACATCCCAGATTTTCAAAGTGGTCTCAGACTTTTGGACCCCACTGTATACAGAACTCCTTAATACAAGGCCAGCATGCTGGTGCAGCATGTAGTATTGGTGCCCCACAGCTCCAGGGACCAGAGATTGATCCCGATTATCTCAATGTTTCACAGCTTTCCGACCTCCCGAAAACATGTATGTGGATTGACCCAAAATTGCCCCTAGGTGTAAGTTAATGTGTGGTGCATTGCGATGGACTGGCTTCCTGTCCAGCGTGTACAACCAGTGCTCCCGGGATAGCACCACGAATCTGACCAGGATAAAAAGGAAATGAATTAATGCCTATACAATACAGCAGGAGCGCAAGGAGATCATAACTGTGTCAATCTAAGCTGAGTGACTGCAAATTGATTGTAAACCATCGAAAGTACCAGGATATGAGCAAATTGTTGTGCTGTGAAAATCTAGGCAACAACCGGCTGACGAAGCAAGAACATAAAGTTAAAAGACAGCATGCACACTTGACTAATTTCTACTAGACATCGTAAATGTATTACAAGCCTATGGAGAGGTTTGCAGCTGTTAATTGTGAGTAAGTAATGATCTTAGAATAAAAAGAGAAAGGAAGAGAGAAATACAGATCCAGACAGTGTAATAGAGGAGAAATGCAAATGATGCAATGCCAAACGTGAGCCAGACAGAGATGAGAGAGAAAGGGAAGCTGGAGGGATAAAGAAAGGGATGAGTAGCTCCCAAGAGGGATAAACGGTGATGGAGGAATGAGGATGAGCCCAGAGGGAGGAGTTCTAGCCCTCTCTTTCTGACTAAGGTCTAGGGGAATCAGAGCTGATTATGTTACCATAATCAAATCCCTCTGATATGCATTGTGGCCGTTTCGGCTGCAGCTCAGCGATCGATAAGCACTGCTAATTTAATAATCAATTAATCCCCTGCCACACCTAGGCTTTCGTGTGAGACTCTTTATCTCCATTGGCAGTTATAATCCTTCGATTTTCCTCTCGCAAAATCCCCTTTTATTTAGGTTCTACATTTCTCTCTTTGCCTGTCCTTTTTTTCTCGAAGCATATCACTACCTCCCTGTTTCTCTCTACCATCCTATTTATCTCTGTGAACACAACTGATGCCAAGGAAGACTGCCTCTTCTCATTACCTGCATCCATCCCCTCACAAACAGAAACATTCTCTCTCTCGCAAACCTCATCTTTTCTCCTAGATCTCCTCCTGTTGTCAGCTGGAGGTACTACCAGCCGAAAAGCAGTGTTTACACACAGTGTCCTCCGGTCATAATTGTATCTTCAACTTATAGTCAGGTAATGAAGTTGCCAGGACCTTGATACCTTGGGAATGGCCAGTCATCCCACATTATTTCAGAATACTCCTCCCTAAGTGCCATCAGTCCCATTAAAAGGTCAAAGGTATCTCTACCCGCCCGTGCGATTCAAATCAAGCATGTTGACACAAATTTATCCTGCTCTTGGCTGGAGGTCTGAGGGGGAGGAAGATGAATATGTTATGCTCTCTGGCTCTTTCTGCAGATATTATGATATCGATCCACCCAGTTCACCAAGGAGGCTTTAAACTGGTTCCTCAATGCCCATCCATACTGCACATGGGAGGGTTGATATCCCAGGATTGGCTTTGCACAAACCCTGGGGTCTTTCCTCCAAATATAAAAGGAGTAATCAAGATGGTTTTGCACCACTTAAAACAGTCAAGTTCTGGCATTTCTGCTTTTTTATTATGAGGGTTTTCATCCTTCTGAGGTTTTTTATTTATTTCTCAGTGGCATTGCTGAGAAGATCAAGATCTCATCTGTGATCCATTCAGACAGGGTGTCTGACCTTCTACCTCCAGCATTAGCTCAATCTCTCTCAGGGCAATAGAGTTGACCCGTTCTTTGTGTACCGCTCAAGGGTCACTAAATCTCGAGAAAATGGTCATGTGATACTATCTGTGTCATTTCAGGGGGCCAGTGATGACCTTTTTGTTCATCCTAAGGTCAAGAAGGTCAGGAATGGCCTTGTATCATCATGTTTTCGCCTGAGCCCTGATGAACAGCACCCATCATGGCCAATAAACTTTCGGGAAGTTTGTAAACACGCCGCCAAGGAGAAAAATTGTGTTTGAATCATGGGTCAGCTATTTGATGCTGTTACCCTTTATAAATCTGACATATATGATCAAGACTGACATCTATGTTCTTCTAGGCACACTTGAATGTTGATACCAAAACAAATCAAGTCAAGTAGGCTTTTATTGTCATTCCTCCATATACCTCGTATACTGGACCATGGTGCAACACACAACAATACAGCAGCACAGTATACAAGATTACATGAAGTGCAAATACACGACAGTGAGGACGAGTGCAAATATACACTATACAATAAATACACAGGACAATAAATACGTACGACAATAAATACACAGAGGCAATAAATACTCCTGTGTTCCTTTTGTTCGGCACCATAAACATGGTTGTCTTTAAAGGTCTTTATTTTGCAGAGATTTTGGACAGAAGACCATCACATATAGGCCCATAATTCTGTTCACCGGAGTTCAATTCGCCGTTAATTGTGATGTGAAAATTCCTACACAACTCCAAAAACAGGAAAACTCAACCCATTTCTCCACTTACTTGCATTTATTTTACGCACTCAACACTACGCACACAACAGCAATGCGTTATTCATAGAATAACATTTTAAATATATAAAACAGAAAACAAAGTTGTAACCCAACGTGACTGGGTTATTAGTTGTGATCACAAAACACGGTCAAAGTTCAAAGAGCAGCTTTTATATTACAGCACAGACAGAGCCACAATGCCAAATGAAATGACCAGATACACTTTAGCCTTGTTGGAAGCTTTGGACAAAGAGCTTATAGGCTTTATATAGAAAAACACTTCCATTCCAACCTGAACCGACATGCAACTGAAGGATTCCCATATCCCCCGTTTTGTTCTGTTTACAGTGAATGAGAAATAAAAAGCCATATTTGTTTCCTTCTTTCATGCCTTTTAATCTTTTTCTCCATCTCTCACACAAAAGCACGCAAACACAGCCTCGCAAGCATACCATTTCTCAAAAGGAGTCTTTCTGGTTAGCATAACTCTTGGCTCAACGATTCCACCCAGCTGAGCAGGAAATATCACCAGGTTTTCTACCGTCTCCAAATCATTTCATACACTAGATGCATTTGAAGGTGTCATGATCAATTAAATGTATTCAGAGAACAGTGCAGTCCACTAGGAAACACAGATAAACTAATGGAACACACTGCTGACACACACACACACACACACACACACACACACACCACGCTTTCTGTTTCTGATGGGGAAATATCCTGCAGGTTGTGTCCTACTGATAGTTGCCCATCAGATATAAGTGGCCTCTAGGTATCTTCACCTCGGCATTGTGCTATATCAATCCATTGAAAATCATTACAGTCCTTGAGGCTGATCCAGGAACGAAGCCGTCCAGCTCTGCACGCACGAGCGTCCGTTAAAGGCACAGTGCAACCTTTCTGCATGTGTAAACACACCAAGAGCAGTAACAGGACAAAGCGGTGAAATGACAGCCCTCTCCACCAAAAAACCAGACGAGAGGCTCAATGTCCATCTTCCCGCTGTCCTGCCTTCACTTCTCCCTCAGCAGGTAGAACACTATGGCCTTCAGGTAGTGCGCACACGTGCAGGCTGCCGCCACCACCCAGTGAGAGTGGAAGTTAGGGTCTGTGTTCACTACGCACTTTGTGATGTCAGCCTGCGAGAAAGAGAAATACAACCACGTCAAAATGTGATGATATATCAGTATAGCGGTATATGCCGTGATGAGGACATGTGTAATAGTTATACCGATAAAAGAAAAGTTCAGCCAAGCATGAGTTTTCTCCATACACTAAATGTTTGGTGTCCAAAGTTTGCTTTGCTGGAGCTGCGAGGCTAATGTAGCTAACTAGTAAAGAAAACCTCCAGTTTAGCATCATGCAAACCGCATGCCCAAATCATCGCACACGTGCTTCAATAAACAGTTTGTCTCAGTAATATCATTTGTGCATAAATATTAAAAAAAAAAGCAGAATAAATGTGTGTTAAAAAATGAACATGCAAATCAAATCAAAACTGTTATTAACTGAATCACCGCAAAAATAGAACCCCGCCTACAAACTTCAAGCCACACCCCCTGCCTGAGTCTGCTGCTTGTGTGGCGTGAATGTGCTGAGAAAGAAAGTGACTCCAGCTTCAAGATGACTACTACTACTGTACTACTTTACTTTTGATGGGGTTTGAGGCGAGTGTGTGATAATTTAGACAGCTTGCAGTTTGTGTGATGCTAACCTGACGGCTATAAGCTTCCCTAACTTGAAGCAAAAGTCGGACACCAAACATGTCTTGGCTGATCGACTACATTTGAGGTAAAGGGGAAAATGTGTAAATTAAATTTTTTCCCGAAACCATTCCTTTAACTTTATGCCAAAAAGAACATTGTGCCCAGGTGAAACGTACTACAAGATTTCTTTTAAAAAACGCCTATTATTTTTAAAGAACACTACCAGGAAATATTAAAAGAAAATTGTATTTCTATCTTGTTTTGACAGAGTACTGAATTCTAACTGCGATACCCCACAAGATTTAGGACATTTTCCATACTGTTCCACATTTTGTTATTCAGTGAATGTCTTTCTGTAAAATAAATAAAGCTTTGTTTTGAGAGCACTCATGAGTGTATCACAAGCAAATGAGACTACTGTACAGCTATGTGCTTTCTTAGCCAAAGCCAACACTCGGCCGTATTTTAACACACAGCGCCACTGAGGGTCCAGGGGTTGAGAGGCTCTGAAGTGGCCTAGTCAGCCACTTCAAAGGCCCCTTCGTTTGGATTTGGATTGGTAAAGGCGAGCATTTCACCGCTTAGCACGACTGATAGGGAAAGGACTGTGTGGTGGGGCACGCTTCTTTATCAGAGGAAAATTTCACTCTAGTATCAAAACAGCATGACCTTCAACGTGAGGGAGTCCTACATGTTCACCAAGACGTATGAAATGGGAATGGGCACGGGATGAAAATTTCTCCCTTTGAAGCTGCCAAGCAGTGGCTGCTTACACAACGCTCTAGCATGCCAGCATTACACGGTCTGATAATCCGACTATGAAAATTACAACGGCAAACATAAGATCCATTAAGCGACGATAGAAGCCAATGGGAGGGATGGACATTGTAAATTAAGGAGTCCTTCATTATAATGGTAAAGTCCTCATCAGCAAATCATAACACACCCAGAGGCACGTAGGCACAGCCAGAGACCAACACATTCACATACGTATACACAAACGCTTTCTATAACATTCTCTGTGTCTTTTTTTGGGTGTGCCTGCTTTGTTTAAAAATAGCAGAAGCCAAATCCTGAGAATCTGAGCCAGGTCCTTATACTCCCCAGCAGGACACTTTGAAAAATGTAGCCTGTAGCTAATGACTTTGCCTGCTTTTTAGATTCACCTTCTATTCTGGCTCCTCACGGACACCTCAACCAAGCAGCCAAGCAGAGATGAGCAACTGCCTGCCTGCCTAGCTATCGATCTATCCAGCTGAGACGATGGAGATCTCTGACTGATGTGGAATAAGCCTTCCCACTCCATGCTCCTTTATTAATCATCATGAGAAAACCCCCAGAACTAACAAGGCGTTCAATATTATAAAGTGTTTACTACATAGAAAACTAGCCAGACTGGAAGGGCTTTAAGGAGGAAAAGAGATTGACATCACTGAGCAGCACACGAAAACTTCTGAGGCATGCACAGTCTGGATGAAGACAGACTAATCACATGCACAAACATCAGCATGTGCAGACACAGCCTACTATTCACAGATACACTCAGCTGGGTGTGTCGTCTTGAAGATCCAACAACACTGAAAGCTGCATTTCCAGCTAAGCCCTGGATGAAAGTTGTACGCTTTTTGTCACAGTGCAAACAACATCCAAGTCTGTTCTCTTTTTGACACTGGCTTACAGAGACATGGCAAAATACTGTGTGCGTGTCCCACCATGCGTTATGAGTCTCATCATAGCAACATACAGCACATACCATTCAGCAAGAGGACTACCAGCTCAATACAGTATTGAACATTCCCACTGGCAACATAGAAAGCTTGGGTCAGCACAGGGGTCTGGAACTTATGGCTTGCGATGTGAAAGGATGTGGCTCTTTTTGTGATTTCACATGTCTCTATTAGACTACAAACCAAGCTAAAAAAAAAAAAAAAAGAAGTTAAATTTAATATATTTGAAATAATATTTAAATGAAAGACAAGGTGAAATCAAAACTGACCTTTTTTGACCTCGTTAGCTCGTGTCCTTGATCAGATTGTGCACTATTCATATGTACTAATCACTTAAAAGACAAAATTCTACTTTGTCCGTAATCTTTCACTAAAGTGCAGCGACTTTGTCCCGCCTCTAAATGGCCTCTGACATATTGATTACACTGAGTTAGCTCGCGCTCGCAACCATACTGATTAACTTTTCACAAGCTAATCAAATCCTGATGGACAAAACCAAAGTCCCGCCCGGCCAAATATGCTGTTTCACTCGGAAATACATCACAAACGTGCGTTTGAATTTCCGCTTCACCTTGTCTTTAAGTGATATATGTCCTTACAGTTATAGTCTACACATTAAATTATTTGGGCCAGGGAAGCTGATAGAATACTTTTTAAGCACCCCTGAACACGATCTTTAAATATTTAATTACATTTTTTTTTAAACTGTATGTTTGGTGACCATGTTTTAAAAATCTTGTAGCATATTTCAAGGTGTGCACCTAGAAATAACATTTTTTACATACTTTTCTTATGCATTATTTATTAACTATTGTATAATCATTTCAGATTTGCTTATCATAGTATACAGTTATAGTGTTAAACCATCGCACTCCAAGTTGGAAGTAAATTGCAGGGGGGTACATTTTCAGGAACGGTGTTGGGGATAGATGACAAACAGCAGATTAAATTGGTTATAACTAGGCAATAAATTGTAAGGTTCTTCCCATGTTGCTTACAGCGAAAGCCATCCACCTTCTGTCACCTCTGACCAAACCTCTTGCACCATCCCAAAGTGAGGACAAGAATATGAAAGAAAGAAAGGATCAGCAAGACAGAGTACAGAGGGATATGGAGAAAGCAAGGCAGGAAAAGAGCAGATTAGGAAATGAGCAGGATGGAAAGGATGAGAGGAGAAGCTGGGGAGAGCGTGGATCAGCGTTTGATGTCTCTGAAGTTGGACAACTGAAGAGACAACTTGGCAAAACTCAAAGTGAACAGGTTTTTGTATTACTTAAAATAAAAAAAATAAAAAACTATACAGAATTTTTAGACTCACTTGCTGTGTTTTCTTCTAATGAACAATTTATCTTTTTATGTGTTGCAGGAATCACTGAAGAAAAGACTGATCTCAGCTGTACAGGAGAACTACATTTTGAGATCAGAAAAAATGAAGAAAATCACATGTCTGAGAAGTGGTGAGCATCTACATGAGCAAGATGAAGGTGTGAACATACACTGTTAACTATTTACTGCAACTTTACCCCTCTGTGTGTGTGTGTGTGTGTGTGTGTGTGTGTGAAGAGACTACACGATTGGACTTGGGTAGGCATCTGGAGAGAGAAACAAAGGTTCTTCAAGAGCAAGAGAAGCTCTTAAAGCAGTTGGAACAAACAGTGCATCTTCTAGAGAGCAACCTAAGGTAACGTCCTTTACCATTTATCTGCACCAGTTACAATTCAGTCACAATCATTTAATCATTTTAAGACTGCTTAACTGTGGATCCAAGCAAAAGTAGACTTTACTGTTCAGATACCTGCATGTTAAAGCCATAAATTAATATCAAAAAGCCTTCCCTAAATCCCTTCTAACCTTTTTTCTTCAGATATAGCATA
>JAOUQW010000038.1:1681294-1693150 GCA_028565825.1 Olivaichthys viedmensis | reverse complement strand
TATGTCAGTTGTCATGAAGGGCTTATGTAGGTGTCATGTAGCCTTCTGAACACTGCCCTACAGTAAAGTGTTACCATAACTTTCAAGTAGAGGACATGAATTTCATCATCGTTGCTTGGTCAAAAATGTATAGAACTATGATTGATACAAGATTTATAAAACTCAAACAGAATATACTGATTATAACACGCATTGTAAACGCTATATATTAGCAAATGAGTTACATATGTCGGATGATATATTTATAAACTGGTTATAACCTTCCAATGAAAGCTGAATTAGCTATTAATTGATGTCTTTTTGACTTTGCTAGAACTAATACACAGCAGCTCATTTTATGATCATATATTTATTTGATATATTTATAGCCTTGAAGTAGAAGATAACATTTCCTTTTAGAATTATTGTCAACGGCACCAAAAACGTGCTCAGGAAAAAGTCACATCACTAAAATCTGCATGTTTTCAGCATTGAACGTCAGCCACATCAGCAGGGGGGAGAGATTTGTCTCGGGGGACAAGAGCTTGCTGTGTGTGTATTCAGGAGCTGATGTTTTTCTCCGCAGCCAGTTCCACCGGGTCTGTCAGGAAGCTCTTGGTGTAAAAAGCACTTCTCGATCCGAAGGTGGGCGGGGAAAAATGAAAAAAATAAGCATGGTAACATAATAACAGGTTGTTTTTCGTCTCTATCAAAAACATCATTATTTCATCACTCATTTTTTACGTTCATTAAGTGGAAGGTCACTGGGAATTGAGAGTGAACAGCTCCAGTAATAGGAGTTAAAAAGGTGTACTGATGATCCACAGCGTCGTGAGGACATTTTTGGATTATGGCAACCTTGGTAGAGACAAAAATCACTTTCCTATCCATAATTTTGCAAACTCCAGGTGATTTGTCTTTCTGATGTAATACTTATTATTAACGATGATTGAACAGTCAGTTTATCTTAGTAGTCTATTGACATATTGATGTTCGTAAGCTATTTGGCCTTATTTATATATTTTGAGAAAAGAATACAAATTTTTATCGTATGGTTGAAAAGTCTAAGCCCACAAACTAAGAACTGTTTATTTCATAATTTATCAAAAACTAATACATTTTACTTAGCTGATACTGATTATTCAAGAGTATGTTATTCAAAACTAAGCCACTTTAATGAAATTAATTAACATTAAAAAGCCAAATTAATGATCAATTAAATTGACCTATTTATATACTATTTGCTTTATTTCATTTAAATACTAACACCATTGATTCTTGTAATCTATTCATGACGAACACCAGATATTGACCCAAATAGTACGGTTCTGTATGCGTTATCACCCATACTGCTTTTAGTACAGTTGAGTGCAAAAGTTTTCACACCCTTAGGATGGTATGAAACAAGACATTTAGTGTGTTAGTTTTTAAAGATGTTCCTTCATTATCACAAAAAACATCAAATTGTGTATGTTAAGATATTAGTCTTGAAAAACTTGGATGCCTCCAACCTCTTTATGTATTCTCTGAACAGCTTTTGAACACACATTATTCCTGACATATCTGTTGTAAACTGCCTCCTTCAGATCTGGTCTAAAGGCCGAGAGGGTCATGGTGCAAAACTTCTTTTCGAAATATTTGTTGCCTTACATTTTGGATCGTTGTCTTGATGCAGGAGACACCCACATTTCATTTTTAACATTCTGGAATTAAATTTTCTTTCTTTCTTTCATCTTTTTTTTTTTTGTAGATACATTGCAAAATAGGGGTACATATTCCATGTATATACTTTTTTTTTTTTTCTTCATTCAAAAACCATGGGGGGTGAAAACTTTTGCACAGTAAATAAGAACACGTTTTGACTTCTGTTAGTGAAGAATAATGGAATCTTCTTTGAGAAATATAATTTGACAAAAAAAATGTCAAATTTTAAAAAAGTATTATAAAATTATAAAAAATGTTTTATTTTTCCATAACTGATAGAATAAATTTTATTTGTTATTTAAAGGCTTTTTTTATGTGGAAGTGCTACATCAAGCATTTTACTATTTTTTTTATAGCAAAAAAAAATACTGAAAATAAATAAATTTCAAAATAAAATAAAAATACTGAAAATAAATAATACAATTTAAAAAAATACTGAAAGAAAATACTGATGGAATAAAATGGTTCTTGGTAATGGACTTGTTGACTTTTGATGCCTGTTGTATCTATTTCTGGTCAGCTGACACCACCAACATTATATGCAATATCTTTATATATAGTATGCGCAGGTCCTTCAGTCTTCACAACGACTGAGCAAAGGGACAAACTCAGCACTATCATGGCTGCAGGTTTGATGGACTGCCATCACCAAAGCCAATTTACATTTGCCTGTGTTGGAAAGAATAACACGGGTGATACAGGAAATCCATTTTGATTGCTGCAATTCATCTGCCAAGGCCATGTGCGTTTCCTTTCATTCATACTCATGAAATATTTATGCAAGGCCTCAGTAATGGTTTTAGATGGGCCAATTATGGTGAGATATGGATCACGACAGCTCAGTGCCTAATCATGAAAATGGGAATTATCCCCCTGATTCCTCATGCGCATTCTGTCAGGACTGCCATCACCTTGTTGACAAGTCTTAAATATATACAATGTGACTGTTCCTCTATTTATAATTTTTTTCTGTTCTCAAGTTGGTTCAGTCAGAAACCCATGTGCTGAGCGAGAACTGTCATCTTTTTTTCTTTTTATTTCTGAGCAGCTCCATTTTTCGCACAGTAACTTAATTTAGCCTCCATCTGGCATCAATTCAAACGCATGTCACCGAGCTGCGGCGTATTTGATTTACAGCAATCAGGCAAAAACAAGATTTATGCACCTGGAGTCTAATACATATATCAGCACATATTGAGCAGGTTGCATTTCTGTTGCAGATGATTGACAGCTGCACATTAGTTTGCATGCGTGCATATCTCTGTGGACATTGCTACACTAAATATTTGTTGAGTTATCTTATTTGTTACTGGCGATGAGAGAGTTTTGAAATCCTGTGCCTTCCAGAAACGGTTCCTCGTCCCGGACTCAAGGCCTCACACTCTAATCAGGATCGCATTTTGTTTTATTACAGTATGTTTCCATTCCATTTAGATGTTTTTTCGAGGTAAAAAGGATGCTAAAAGTTTAGATTTTTGAAATAGGCGAGTAGAGCCACCTCTATTGCTGATGTTTCAACTAATTCAGACTTTAATTTCTATCCCAGCGTTGATTTATAACAATTCATACCCTAGCTCTGGTGCTTTTTTATATAAAAAAGAGGAAGACTGTTCATTATTTAAAGCCACTCTGAACTTTTTAAAATGTGTTTTTTCGTTATTAAATCCTTTCGGCGGGGAATAAATTTGAGTGTGCAGACTGGTGTGAAACTGTAAAAACTCTCACTTTGCTGCATTTAACAAAAAACGAGTTGAAAACCAGACTTAGTGTTGAACATGTGACAGGCAAGTGTTAACTTAAAACTATAAAATATAAGAGCCAATCATGGTCCAAGATTCAAATGTGTTCCTGCATTACACTGGCTAGCCAATTTGCATATTTATAAAAATATGCATTTTTTTAAGGGGGTTAAAAGGCGCTTATGTGCCTTTTTATATTGTCTAATGGCATTTTTGTTATCTAAAGGCTTTTTTGGGTTTAACCGTCACGTCAAGCACTTTACTATTTCTTATCCAATTTTTGCTTTTTTAACTATTTTAAATAAAAGAGTGTGATCTTCAAAGCAAGTTTTGGTTGACTTTAAACAATTGCAAAAAATTGCACAAGCCATATGTAAATGTATGAATGTTTCTCAATAGGGTGAGTGGTGCAGTTAGCTGGCGTATCTTTTCTTACCGTTTCATTAGCATGAAATTCAACAAAATTGCTCTCGCTTGTTAAAGTTCCTGTGAATTTTGTATGAGTTTTGGAATAGATGGGTTTTCAAACCAAGGCCCTTGGGAGAAAGTTTACCATTTAAGATATTCCATCATTCCAAACCTCTGTTGAGGTCCATTATTTAGTAACACAGTTACTGATTGATTTGGTTTGAAAGGATCATAATAATTGCATTTTAGTATTTCCTGGGCAGATTTTTCTACCTGTTTGCCAAGGTCACATGTCTTGCTTTGTTGCAGACATTCCCTGCCCTCCTATGTGTCCAAACACATTATGATATGCTTCTTTAACAATTTGCTTCGGAGTTCGTTCTTACCAGCCTCAGATGACTTGTCAATCAAGCTCTAAACCACCCCCTGGTTCTTCATCTTGACTGCCTTCTAAACTTGCCTCAATGGATGTCTCATTGACCTGGGCCATTACTCTTGATTCCAAAAGAACAAATGTAAAAAATTATTTTAAAGTACCCACAATATCTTATCATAACCTTATGTAAACCACATTTAAGGAAAGCGACACCCAAACCCTGTTCCCATGCTGACGACAGGTTGACATGCAAATAATACATCGAGGTCATAAAACAGAGGACTAAAATTGCCTTTTTGTTTCAGACATACAAAGACTAGTTACAGTCATTTTAAAATCGTATTTTCACCTAATATCAGGTCAAAATGACCAGGCCATAAATAATCAAATAAATCAAATGAAAAAATAATAAAGAAAGAAGTGCGCATGCATAACAGAATTGGCATGTCCTGATTTAGTGACATTAACTAAACTAGCCAGCTACCTAATGGCATAGCGCTAATGTTTGCAAAGTAGTTGGCTTAGCTAATGTTACCGCTCCAGCAGTAGTTGTTTGACCTTAATTCGATAGCCAAATTCGCCAACAGGCTAAGTAAAATATCATGTATTTGAATCCAAGCACCAGCAAGCTAGCAAACATTAGTTATATAGTTATAACTATTATATTGTGTAAAACCCGTAGCCAAGTTTGCTATCAAGCTAGCTAACATTGGGCTAACTATTATGTTATATAAAACCATTAGGCTGTTTTTTAGAAAGCTAGCTAGCATTACACTAACTATTACATTGAGTAAATCAGTAAGTTTGCTAAAAAGGTGTTGGCCCTCACCCTGCCAGATAGGTGGCCATTGTGTGATAGAGGGTGGGAAATGGCAATGACTAAATTGGGTGCAAATTTTTATTCTATCAAATATCTTCTGCCTTTTAGTAATGAGTTAATGCTAAGATCTACTTCTGAAAGGATGGAAAGGAGGAATATTTGCTTTGAGGTAATATAAATAAAGAAGAAAGAAAGAAAGAAAGAAAGAAAGAAAGAAAGAAAGAAATTCGGCACTGGTTACAGCTATCATGGCAAAAACATCAATAGCACTTTCCAAACATGCTAATCTGCTAATCTGACTTAGCTCCAGGAGAAGGAAAGCCCAACAGTCTTGGAGTTTCTCAAGAGCTGTTGTAATGTCAGCGATAATATCCTAATGGCTTAATCGATTGCGTGTCGAGTTTAGCATTGTCTACAATTGTAATTGAAATGCAGCCCTTACACACGCTGATTACATTATGTGGGTTCTTCGCTTGATTGGCTCACATTGGTGTGTGCAATAACAAAACCGTGTTTGTCTATTTGCCTAACAAGTTTACTGAGGACAAACATGTTGTCCTTCGAGTGTTTGTGGGTTAAATAAGATACCTTCTAAACTGACATGTTAAACAGAGCAACAAATGTATCGAGTTTAAATGGGCACCAATCAGCTACCAAATTGGAAGGTGTGCAATTGCCTTGGAGAGGCTGTAATCATGTCCAATCAGTGTTTCTTTCTCTTCAAATGTCATGATTCGTACTTTGAATGGACGGCAGAGCCTTTCTGAGACAGACCTAAGCCTTGGGCTGGTAACTCAAGCAGCAAACCCAGGCTCGAAACCACCAGGCTGTCCAGAGAGAGGCGCGCTCAGATCTGACACTTTGGACCTCCAGGGCTTGATTCCTCTGTGTATATGAGGGAAAGAGAGAGAGAGAGAAAGATTGAAAGTGTATTCGATATGGAGCTGAAAAAACAAAGCTTCAGCAAAGATGAAACCGAACATGACACTCATATTTGCTGACGGCAGCCATTGACATTAAAGACTGACACATCATTTAGGGGTAGATTTGGTTTCCACTGCTTCACAAGATGAAAAGAAAAAATACATTGATTAGCTGTCATTTATTGCTAATTTATGGTAAAGATCGAAATCTTAAAAGCAGTTACCAGCCAGATTCATATTCCAGAAGTGATCAGTTTTTCTATTTCCTCAGGTATCATTTTGTTTAACAAATTAAGGGCTCATAACACATGCGCTAAAATAAGACCCAAGTTCCTTTGTAACCACAAAAATAGCAACTGGGTGAAAATTGCTTTGCATGTGTTAGTGCTTCAAATCTAAGATGTGTCATCTAGTGTCTTAGTGTTTCTGATATTTCCTGGTTTAACCTCAGACTGCCTGTTGTGTACAGTATAGAAAATTTTAACTGTTTCTGCATGTCTGCTTTTTTACAATCCATGTAAAAGCCTGACTAATCAGACTCTCTGCATACGCCCAACTGTCTCTGTCTCCATCTGCTTATTTGGAATGCCTTCAGCAGTGTTTATGGCTCTAGACTTGTATGTCATATCTTCATAAAATCAGAATAATGAAGAGATAATGCATAATACGTTTATTAACTGACCTTGGTACTATCCAAATGTCAGCCTTGTTCGTGTGTGCATACCGCATTCAAGCCTTAAATGTCACTGAACATCATGGCACTAAATAAATAATTATTGTGTCAGGTAGAAAATTGCAGTTCTTAGAAAATAAGAAGCCATGAAAAATGTCAAAACCAATAAGTGTATCATTAATGGGTTATCTTCTTTCCGAGAGAGAGACAGCAAATGATACAAATCAGGGGTGACCTTTTTAAACAGCGACTTCCACAGTGGGGCCAAAGGATGCTTTTTATTGCAAAGTCTGTAAAAGATCTAGACAGATGGCATTTTGAAATGTTTATGTTGCGAGTGTCACGGCAGGGTAATTCAAAAGGCAATGGGTCTCGTTGAATCCACACAGATCCAGACAGCTGAAACACTGTTGTCACAAACTCGAGAAGTTAAAACCAGTCAAATATTACGATACAGAAACATCTATGATTCATACCAGCTCTAAAGGGTTATTGGGATGAGCTCAGGTTATGCAGGTGATATTATCAATATTCACGTGATTCACATCATCACATACAGATGGGTGACAGATTAAAAGAAAAACCAACATAAAGTGTGTTATTGGCATAGATGCTACAAGTCTCTGGAACTGTACTGGAGGGGTGGAGCACCATTCTTCCACAAGATATTCCCTCAATTGGTGTTTTGATAATGGTGGTGGAGAGCCGCTGTCGAACATGTCGCTCCAAAATCTTCCATAGGGGTTCAGTTGGGTTGAGATCTGGTGACTACACTTGCATCCAATTAACACCTGCAATGATGGACTGTTTAAATAGACCAAAGCCAGGGACTCTAGCCTTGCACCCACCATGTGTATGTGTTTGCACCATCATTAGCAATTCCTACAAATTTTTCATGATGTCAAACATCATCTCACACTTACCAATTTGTAACAATTCACATGACTCCAGTTGTATAAGGAAAGGTTAGGGATGGTGTGGGGTTAGTGTTTGTACCATTTATTACGACTTCATTTGTATAAAATCCAACCACATCACCGTCAGGTTGTGATATCAGGTTGATTTGAGGTTATTTTAGGGTTGTTTTGTTCCATAACTTCCATTTTAGCTGACCATAAACTTTTCAGCTTTATTTTTTCTCTGTTCCTCGCTGTTAAGGGTCCTGAATTGACCCACAGCTGCATAATTGCGGGCAGAGAGGTCTGAGGTCTCTGAAATTTCATAAAGTTCAGTTCGTATATCTCTCTGTGGGAAGTGAGTTAAGCGCAAAATGCTGGACTTCAAAAGGCTGCCCTGAGGATGTCAATCACTTTAAATCATCACTGTACCACTGTGAGAGGGGGAAAGCCAGAAAGAGCAATCAGATAAGACCAGAGGTGACTTCTGTGTGTGTAGGTGTGTGTCTGTGTGTGTGATTTCTTTCTCAGCATGGTAATAGACTTCATTGCTTGGAGTTGTTCAGCAAACAACTTCAGAGCCGATATATAAACCGATAAGTTTGACATTTATGGGTCCAAGGCTGCAGAGTTAGAGTTCATCATGGCTTAACGATGGCAGTCCGTCTTCCTCCTGTTGTGAACCGTTCTCCAGACTTCCTGTCTGCTGTCTGCTAAAACATAGGCAGGTTTCCATCTGAGGGGTTTTCATGCGAACCTTGTTAGCACTGTGAAATTGTTGCCAATGTAGGCGACGGAAACAGCACCTATAGGTAATATCTTGCATATATTTTTTTCTGATATAGGAAATGTTGCAAAAAAACTATACTATATACTATACACATGATGTTTTTCATCATGTGCCTCTTTAATGCTAGGATTTGTGACTATGGCATTAAACTATGACATTAAAAGGACTTTAAAAAAATTATTATGTGAATTCGAATGAATTGCTTCATTTCTGCATTGGATGTTGTTAACTAAGAAGATTAGCTGAGACATTATACGAATTATAATAGCCAACTAAATAGCCGTCCACATCACCATCACTCTTTTAAATCCTTTCAAAATTTTCATTATCATTTTTAATGCATTTTAATTTAATTGCTTGCATTATGTGCCTAAAGCTGATCAAAACTTAGCTACTGGTGCTGTTTTCAATGATTACAAATCCATAGGAAATGGCATAGGCCAACTTGTATGAAAACTTATCAAGGGTTATGGTCCGGGGATAGCAGTTGTAGCTTTAATTACAGCTTCGTTCCTATGAAATCCAATTAACTTCCAATTACTCATTAGAATTTGTACATTTTAACTGAACTTGGGTTTAATTTAGCAGACAAAAAAACCATGTCATCTTTGTATGTTTAGACAGAAGAATTATAAAAAAAAAAATCCATTCTTATATTTTCTGCCACTCTTATTAGTAGGTCATGAAAAAAGTCAGGGAAGCCAAACAAAAGACAACATGTACACAATTTGGGATATACATGACTTTTTTTTTTTTTTTGGTAACGCCAAATCTATGCAACAGCTGTTTTTTGCAGGAAATGTCATTATGTAAAGCATAAGCATAAAGAAATGAACTGCCAGCAGCAAAATGAGCATTTTTTGCAAAGAGAGCATAGTTTCGCAGTTGAAAATTTGTAACAATGCGCACGATTGAATTTGTATGAAAGGTTACGAAGGTTAAGGCTGGGGTAGGTACGGGTTCGCATTCTTATAGCCCTCACTCATTCAAATTTGAACACATTTTTTTGTTTGTAATGCATTTTCATTCCATCAATTTAGCCAATGATTGCAAATTCATAGCGCATACCATTTCTTAAGTCACATGAATGGTTATGGTTAATGCATTGTCCGGTGTTAGCGGTTGAAGCTTTAATTTCAGCTTCATTCTTAAAAAATCCAACTAACTTCCTTTCAGGTTTGGGTTAATTTAGCAGGGGGAAGAAAAAAAAGCTTTTTTTAAAGATTGTTATTCAATAAATATGTTCGTTTCAGTTCACAATTTTTCAGATCACTTCTTTAACAGGGTCAATGTACACAGATCGCCTCATCTCTGTTATTATACAAACTACGCCAGGGAACAAATTGTATCAAAGGAACATGCAAATCGCATTTGGTGAATGAATAATTTAATAGTCTGACTACCCAGAAACTGCTCAGGGGATGTTTAGTGATTTTTTAATTTTTTTATTTTGTGTGTGCATGAATAAATCTGCTTTTATTGGGATGGTGATTCTTAGAATCACCCACACATCACTCACACATCCACATAAATACAGACACACACACGCTTTCTGTTTCTACCAGGCTCACATGACTCAGATACAAGTGAAAGGAGGTTCAGCTGATCAGTTATAGCTTTAGGCAGCCTTAAGGAAAGAACATTTGGTCTCAAAGGGGGTTTGTTTTCTCTTCTCTTTTGATCGAGGGAGCGTGAACAAGATATCTGCTTTTGACTTCTGCTTCGAAAAGTTCCTCGCATTCTCCTTGTTCTCCGTGTCTACAATTCGGAGCTGATTTCTAAATCTCTTGACTGGTTTTCTTTCAAGATACCTGTCTGTTGCTGCTGCATTCACGTCATATGGGAGTAACCGTAATTACCACCTCCCAACTTGAAAGAAATGTTCACTTTGATTTTCCGTATGAGAAATTTAGGACTTTTTTTCGGACAGCCCTGATTTCTCCAATCAAACCTAGAAAGTGAGGCAACTGGCAACAAGAACATTATGTGCGTTCAAGAACATAAAGTCTTAAAGGAATTTTAGTTCATGTTCCAGTTTATAATGAATTATAACTTGTAAATTGTAAAACCTGTGTCACATCCAGAGCGGGGTTGAGGGAAGGACACAAGCGCACAACCGCTTAACAACATTTATTCAACATATATTTAAACATATAAACCAACACGGCGCACACTAACACGGGGCGACATGACATAAACAATAAACCGCACTGAAGACATACACACGGGGATACTTATACTATCCGATCATGGACAACAAACAGGGAACAGCTGGGAACAATTGATGACGAGACAAGGCGAGGCACTCACATCCACACACACACACACACACACAGCCGTGCACGTGGCGGCCGTTGTCATGGCAACCGCCACGCTAGGTTACACGCACAGCCGCGCACGTGACAACCTGCTTCAGTTAAAGATTAGGACGAGATATGCTAATAGTTCACGTGAACAGAGCTATATGCTAGTGTTAGCTCATGTTAGATAAAACTACAACCGCCATTTTTACCTTGCAATTGAAGTGACAATGCGTGAACGCTTTCAAGCTGGAATAATGGGAAGTTTTTTCCATCCTCCTGCATTTATCATACCAGCAAAATGACAGCCCATCAATAAGTATGTTTAAGTGTGTGTGAGGGCTGATGGCTAGCATGCATGCCGCTGTGCATGAAAATGACCCTCATATGTTACCTAAGAGCATCTCTGCACAAATTAATTTGATGCAATTAACATCTGACCTGAGCTGCCAAAGTACAGATTGATAGAAAAAATCGTGGATACTGTGTGAGTCTTTGGAAGTGTGTGGCACTTTTGTGTGTATGCCTGAGAAGAAGAAGAGTGTGCTGCTCAGAAACCCAAGCCACGAAAGAACAAGAGAATTTCTGCATACATTAGTCATAGAGATGTAATGCTGTTCTTCCCAATGACCTCTGACAACCATCTGTCTCTGTCTCTCTCCATTTGCCTGCCCCCAGTGTCCTCTTTCTTCTTTTCTTTCCTAGCACCAGGTCCACCATTCCTTCCCTCCTAGTCTCAAACCCCTCCAGTCTCCTTTCCAGCACGAGTGTGTGTTTGGAAGATAAGATTTTCAATATAAGACCCATTCACCCCTTATCTGGTCTTGTATCACAGTAGGGGACAGAGAATCGGACAGCCTTAGCGAGGCATGTGAACGCTTTGCTGTACAATTAGATATCGGTATAAGACTTCCTAGGGTCCTTGCCTTTATCAATTGCATGAACCGGATCTTATGTCGTCCATCAAAAACAAGGGTCGCCCATCCTTTTTTTTTTTTATGAGACTTGCGTTTCAGTAGCAACGCCTATATAGGCCTTTTTATGAAAGATGGTTGGTGGGCTTGGTGAGGCCGGGACTCTGGTGTTAATATTTTAAAAAATCATCCGTTTTATTTAATTAACAGACCTACTAATTAGGGTGAGTGGTGCCCCCAAACCTGCTGCTTATAGATAGAATAGAATACTCCTTTATTGTCACATATACAAGTACAGTACAGTGAAATTGATTCTTCACATATCCCAGCATGT
>JAOUQW010000038.1:1659694-1669865 GCA_028565825.1 Olivaichthys viedmensis | reverse complement strand
CATTTCATTTCAATGTATACAAGGTATATGGAGAAATGACAATAAAAACCTACTTGAACTTGAACTTGAACTTGAACACACGGGTAATGGCAGCCGTTGCCATGGCAACTGGCATGTGCCACCAGCAGGGGAGTCCCATGGCAGGAAGACCGTGACAGAACCCCCCCTCTTTGGCGCGGCTCCTGCAGCGCTAACACCAGCATCTAAGGGGGAGACCCGGGCCCATGGGCTCAACGTCCATGTCCGGGTGGGTGCTCGGAGGCCGGCATCGCGTGCGTGGGTGATGGTATACCATCCCCAGTGCGGCCAGTGAGCGGAGCAGAGCGATGACATCCTCTGCTGGGGCAGGACGTAGTGCGCCGTCGTCGTCCCCGAAGCCTGGGGGAGGGGCAATAACGTCCTCCTCAGGATCGGTTAGGTGAAGGGACGTCGCTATCCTCGAAACCCGGGAACTATGGCATCCGGGAACTGGGAAACGCTTTCCGCGATGTCAGGGAAGTGGGGCACGCCTTCTGCAGCATCAGGGATATGGGGCACACCCTCTGTGGTGTCCAGGAACTGGGCCACGCCTTCTGCTGCGTCCAGGAACTGGGCCACGGCTTCTGCAGCATCAGGGATCTGGGGCATGCCCTTTGTGTCGTCCAGGAACTGGGGCACGCCTTCTGCAACATCCAGGAAGTGGCCAAACCGCTGCTTGATGAGTCGGCCCAGGACGGCGGCGGTGAGCAACGATTCCATCTCTCTTTGTTTTGTGTTGAACCCTTGGCGCAGCTCGTCCCAGGTGGCCACACCCATAATGGCAGCGAGTTGTTCCTTCGCCATGATGAGAGTGCCGATGGCGACAAGGTATTTGCCCCTCCAGAGGAGCTCCTCCTCGCGCGTTCGGCTCAGCTCCTCTCTGCCCGCTGTCATCATGGCAACGGGTTTCACTGGACTGTGCCTTTCCGGTTCGGGCTTCCTCCATCTGCTTTTACGGTGTTGCGGGGTAGCCTTCTCCTCCGTGGCTCCTCCGCAAATAATCCTCTTCTTCAAGCTTGTCCGTGGAGCGAAATGGGGAGCGACACGCTGTGTCCGTTTTGAGGCTTGTGATTCTGTCACGCTTTGTTGGCGTGCTAGGCACAGACACAGACGCGAATCTACTTAACAACATAACGTTTACTTCTCACTCTCAAACATAAACTATACAATGTGCACACACAACGTTACAGACATGCATATGCATGACATGACCGTGACAGTCATAAGCAAACAAGCAGAGAAATTTTAACTATAGTGATTCACTACTACACTACTATCATGTCTTCTTTTACCAGCAATTCAGCATTAAAAAATTATTTCAGGAACATTAATTTATATAGCTGTAGGCATGTATGCAGCCAATTTTGACAATAAATGTAATGTACTGTATAAGCCATAAGTATGTGAGTGGCTGAACTTGCCTTGGGCCTGGTGGCTCATCTTACCTAGCTACATCATTTTGATCATTTGCTTTACACAACAGATATGTCTTTGCTTAGACTAACTAGAGCTAAATTTAGCTTTTTACAGTTCTGTAATGTGTCTGAAAAGCCCCTACTTCACTTTTCTTGAAATCGTCATTACACTGGATCTCAACAGACTTTAAATCACATTTTTGGACATAAATCATATAACACATATTGCATGTGCGCTTGTCCATCATAGGTTAAATAAAATGGTTGTCTCTTCCTGAGTATACTTTCACATGATTTGTTTTGGTTTCCTAAATACTTGATGAAGTAAATACTTACCTCATTCTCCCCTATACATTGCTTTGTTGTAAAAGTTGCATTTATGTACATTAATGAAACCATGTAATTTACTACATAAGTAGTTTTTGTTTGGTTGATCACTGCCACTCTAATAGTGCTAATTTTTGTCAGATTTTTGTTTTGAAACCCGAGTGGCGTGATCAGGAGATCGCTTGTTTAAGAATATATAGTAGCTTTCCTACATTTGCAAAAAAATTAATGTTTTCTTAAATTGCCACTGATGCAAAAATACATCAAGTTATGCTTCAGCTGACACCACTTCTAGCATGTTCTAACATCTGTCTTTGCTGTTTATTTCCTAGGCCGCTGTAAACCAGTAGCAAGAATAACTCTACATCCTGGAGCTTTCTTTATGTCGCCATGGTAGCTCAGCATTTAAGGTTCTGCACTACAGACCAGAAGTTATGAGTTCAAATCTCAGGGTTGCCAAAAGAGTCACTGTTGGGCCCTTGAGTGAGGCCCTTAACATTCAACTCTATGCCTCACTTGTAAGGTGCCTTAAAGTTTCTGCCAAATTAATAAATGTAAACTTGGAAACACTTGAAATGTTCTGATAAGTGCCAGAGGTCTTTGAAATCTGAATTTGAAATCAAATTCTCATTTTATAAAAGGTGTTTAATGGATCTTCCCAGGTGGTATCGACTGTGCTTCTGCAATTTAGGATTAGCAGTGACACTAGAAGACGTTCCAAATATAAAACCACAAAATGACACTTAATGACTAACCCTGAATCACGTTATATTTAACACTAGCCAAAAGACAGGGAGATGGCTAAGTGTTAATGAACCATCTGATTTCCAAATATACCCGTTGGGGTCAGCAACACCAGGTAATTAGAGCTTCAGTGTTATACGCACTGGTAGATATTGATGTTTTTTCCCTTTGGACATGGAGAGGAAAACATTTACTGGGAGACAGCAGTGATAATGTGGAAAAATCCTTGAATAACTTGTCATCAAGTCTTTCCAAATACAGGCATTCTGTACATTTAATCTCTTACATGGCCAAATAACAACTTGATGATAATATTTAAATTTCCAATTTGATTTCAGGTCATGTGTCCAAGTAAGAGCAAAAACGATCATCCCTTTGCTTAGCCAAAAGTTTCCCTGAGCTGATGTGTCAATATTCATGTCATGTGGAAATGCCATGGTGCTCAGTCTTAACAGGTCATTAAACCCTGCGAGATGAGTCAACCTAATTTTCCCTGTCACTTCTCCTTGTCTTGGCAGGTTATTGATCTTCACAATCCATGACATAAACCAAAGAAAATGAGGGATCATCGAATGAAATATACCACAGTTCAGTTTCCAAATGGGATTGTAGTCCATTGATTGCAGTCTGGAGCCCCAGATGTCCTCCATTTTTCATGGCGATGGCAAGCATTAGCCTGTGTAGTATACAAGATCTGTTGCAAAATTCGTAAACTCTTGTTAAAATACATGTTGCCTTAAACCAATCGAGGAGGCACAGCATAGACTGCTGTAGAAATGGCTAAACTGAATGTAACCAGAACTATTCTGGCCAAACAGCCACAATGAATGTGAGCCTTGCTATAGAAAGGGAAAATAGAAGCAACCTCAGAATAAAGCTAGAAATGATAACTTGAGAGCAATTTTGACTAAACCAACATACCCTGCATTTCAGTACTGTTTTTAACACAACCTCGTTGACTTCCCATTATGAACTATAAATCACCTACATCACATGAATGGCCCTTTACTGCACAAGTGGAGGAGTGGGCCAGAATAGGCTTGTCTTGGCACCAAGAATAATGTCGTTGAACTAATTTCCTCGCTTCAACTACAGCTAGCACGCCAAATGGCTAGCTTGTGAACTAGCTAGCAGAATAAAATATGTCAAAAAATATGTAAAATATGTAAGTTATGTCAGCTGTCATGTGTAGATGGAGTAGTTGGTTACATAAATCCCAATTTGAATGTGGAAAATCAAATACTATATTTATGAAACATTCAGTATCTTATAGCCCCTGTTTACTTTTATAAACCTCTTCATCTGCTATTCTTTGCTGTTTTGTAAATAAACTTTAATCAGATCTCAATACCTTCTGGGCAAGTTCTGCTCTGGAAGTCTACATTCAAATTGACCTTATCTGTCACGAAGTGCAGGTGCGGGGGTGCGGACACAATCGCGAAGCCACTTTGAATATTAAACATATTTATTCTCGCTCAGACAGGGCGAAACAGACGAAAACTAAAGCACGCCGTGACAGGCGTAGCGAATACACGAACAACAGGACACAATACAGGACAGACACAAGCGGGTATTTAAACACTTAATAATTACGAACAAACGACATGCAGGTGGGGACAATCAAATCACGAGACAAAGACAAGGAAAACGAAAACATAAACAAGGGCGCGTGGCCGCGCATATGGCTGTCGTCGCCATGGCTACCGCCACGCTATGTCCCGCGCACAGCCGTGCGCGTGACATAATCAGCCAATCGTTGGCTGTTTCTGAATCTCTGTTTAGGATATTAACATATTTAAAGATCTGTAGTCCATCTATATGTATTTCTAGGTCTATTTAAAAGGTTATGATTAGACACATTGTGCTGAAGGTTGGCATTAAAAAATGTGACAATGTGCTACATAGCTGATGATTTTTTTTTTCTTCCTGTCTCCAGCTAATAGCATAAGATATGTGTGCAGACATAAAGCTTTTGTTAAATCACAAATTTAACTGAATCATGGCTCACTAATTGAGCTGGATAATGGTTATTAAAGCTTTCCCCATCCTTTCAAACCTCTACTGTATAGCTGCAATGGCACCTCACTGAAATGAAACCATCGGGTTTCTGGTCACAGCGGCGTTGTGTTGCAGGTGCATCCATCACCTGCCATTGTGAATGTGAGATTTTTTTTTGCAGCACCTTTCTTGTAAAGTCTGTTGTGTCTGAGCCTAATCTGATTGATTGCCTATTAATAGTGGCGAACCCGAGCGTGATTTACTCCTTCATACGAACAGAGACAGCTGCCATTTTTCATACATAATGGTGTCCATTAAGGCTTTAAGTCTTCTCCAATGGCGCCAGTACCCACAGAGAGGGGCATCCATTATTCCGGGCTTTTCAATCACAATCTCTCTCTCTCTCTGAGCTCGGCTTATTTGCTGATAAGCAACAACATGGTGGCGTCATTACGGATCATGAATTAGTGATAAAAACACACATGCCAG
Organism: Olivaichthys viedmensis; assembly: GCA_028565825.1. Classification (NCBI taxonomy): domain Eukaryota; kingdom Metazoa; phylum Chordata; class Actinopteri; order Siluriformes; family Diplomystidae; genus Olivaichthys; species Olivaichthys viedmensis. The sequence goes on along the minus strand of JAOUQW010000038.1, from coordinate 1,664,874 downwards.
TGGGTTCCATTCCACGTTTTATCCACTGAAAATTGTCTCCATCGTATTTCACAAAAACGCTTTTCCACATTTGAATATGCATGGCTATGCTTTGCCTTTGGTTCATCTCTTTTTTTTTCTTTTTCTTTTTCTTGTTCTGTTTTTATAACCGAAACAGAGAGCGAGGAGGTTTACAAGAGACAAGTGCTGTCAATCACGTGCATCACCATGGGAATCAGCTTTCTGGGCACACTCTGCATGGCTCTGTACTGCCGGAACAAGTGAGTATGGCGCAGAATTCACAAGAGATTAGGCTGTTTCTGAAACCATAACCGCTAAAGGAGAGGGCGTTTGAACAGTCTCGAGGAGGGAACAACTCAGAAACGTAATTATTTGAAAGACGGTAACAGGGTTTGGAATGAAAAGTAGCTCCTGCACAGAGTTGCCAGGTCTGCGTGTATTTTCCTGCAGAATTGGGGCCATGGATTGAGACATTTTGCATACAAAATATGAACTATATCAAAATATTACAAGCCAAATAGGTAAGCTAGAGTTGTTTTTTTTAAAGAATAATGCAAACAGTAAATGCCTAGTCTATTACGTCTGCATGTGGGCTGTGATTATGATTAAAATGTAGTGAATTAACAGGTGAAATAGTGATATTAAATAAAAATGGTAGACTACTTTTGGTTTATGCATTCTCATAGCTATTCTTTATTTATGACAAAAAATTTAATAATTTGAAACCAATTTAGGACCTTGATGTAAGAACTGTATAGGAAAACTGCATGGTTTTAATACTGCTGAATGGAAAAAAAAGTTATTTTGTAAATATTACAATATACTTGGCAATATTGACCATGATTTTGGAGTTGAAACAGGGTTTGGGAGGGTCCGATTTTGAGTTTTGGACTGGTTTTATTAACCATTTGGTTTGTATTGGTTGGCCATTGGGCTGGTTTTTTCACGCGGACCTGGCAACCCTGATCTTGGATCAGTGTCTTCCCTCAAAAACAGCTTTGAATTTAACGTGTGTGTGTGAATAAGCCATCCTACATTCTTCTCTAGGCTTCAGGTGTCTATTTTGGTTATTTGAATGTGTAATTTCTTTATCACGCCTTCATTAAGATCAGTCTCGATATTAATCCCATCACTAGGTTTAGATGTAAATTGTGCGCTCTGATTATTTGAGACATTTTACCCATTTGCATTGACTGTCTGTCCACAAAGAAAGCAAAAATATGACACAACATCTAGCTGATGATGCTAAATGGCTAATTCTAAGGCTCATTTCAAAAAGCAAAGTTGCGCATCCGTGTGAATTACGGCCCACTCCAGACTTCTGTCAGTCATCATTATGTAAGATGTTTTTGTTATAACATCATAGATAAAACATTACATAAGAGGCTTTGGCTTTGCGCCATTCTAGAAACTTAAAGGTTCGACGGAGCTTGCGGCTAAATATTATGGCTTCTCAGCCTGGCGTTTTTGATCTCAGCATGGACCGAGAGCCTTTTCAAATGCTGATTTAAATCTCTTCTTTTCATTTTCTAGCCGAAAGCACAGAGTTAAGCCAGAGGCAGTTACTGTCCGCCACTGCCGCTGGGCAAACGTGGCAGGAATAAAGCACGGCTGTCAATCACGGCTTATGGAGCAGAACGAGGGAGAGGAACAGTCGTGCGATTTCAATAAAACATCTAATATAATGACATGACTGAATGACCATCCTGATGATGCCAAAATCCTTAACGTGGTGCCATTGCCTTTTGAACGGAGCGATGATGTATATAGTGCACAGGAAAATAGCTATGAGGTGCCATTATTTTTGAAGTGCAATTTCATGGGTGTTGTATATAAATGGTGTGTTTGTGAGTGCTAAATGTGCTCCTGAATTGTCATATGTCGTTTGCGCTGCCCCCTATAGGAGACGCAGGGAAAAGCTCCAGGCGCATTTGAAAGAGAGCCGCGGTCTGAAGAACTACAGCCTCAGCCAGCCGTGCAAATCACACTCGGGCCTGCAGCTGCAGAATGTAAGTGCTTCTGATAATTTGTTGTTTTTGCTGTTTTGTTTTTTTTTCTACGATTTTTTCTTTTTACACATCAACCACAGCGGAGCAGTAAACATAAGAGAGGAGCAGAGCTGTCAAAACCTTGCAGTACATGTGCTTTACAGAAAATCAATCCCTCTCAAAGTCTCACTGTATAATAAAGGCTTTTGATCAGTATGGAGAAATCAGTGTGTGATATGTGTGAATCACTGCTAATGACCTTGAGGTGGAAAAGTATGGATGACAGCCCAAAAGTATGAGGCCTGGGCTTCTTGATCTGTAGGACTGTAGCTCGGAGATATATTAGAATATCATGACGTGATCTAATTCCTTTGATTCATCACAAACCTGGCTTTTCAGGTACGCCAGTTATTTAACACACAAATAATCCAAGTAATCAAAGAAAATAGCAACAACAAAAAATTTTAAAATACATTTATAAATAAATAAATTAATTAATTCATTCATTCATTCATTACAGAATTAAACTATTTGAACGAGTAATATGACAAATTAAACATTTTATGATCTACTCAAAGTTGTTTTTGTCTGCAGGTTGGGGTTTGGAAATTTTGCACACATCATATTAATTATAGTAATATTTTGCAAGCCAAACAGTAAATACCTAGTCTATTACGTATGTATGTGGGCTGTGGTTATCATTAAAATGTAGTGAATTAACAGGTAAAATTGTGTATCAGTAGAAATGAGGTATTGTAACCATGGTAAATGGATATGAAATAAAAATAGTAGACTACTTTTACTCTATGAATGTGCTTGTTGTGCATCAGTGAATTGGTTTACTCATTCTCATAGCTATTTTTTATTTATGACAAAACATGTATTAATACGACACTGTTATAAGACATGTTGTAAATGAAAGAACTATTTAGGAAAATTTTGTTTTAATACTGCTTCATTAAAACATGTATGGTATGATGTTACTTTGTAGATATTACAATATATTTAGTATTGGGACGGTTCTATTGACCATAGCAGGTTTTTGGGCTAGCTTTGAATGCTATTGGGCTGGTTTTTGTCATAAATACCTGGCAACACTCACCGTTACTCCGTATTGTCTATACTGTCTATACGAGTCTTTGCCTATTTCATTGGTGCCAGAACGGAATGACAGGTTTTTTTTGGGGGTGGGGGTTTGCCCAGCCACCAACCCAACCTCTATTTATGACCCTCAATCACATACACATATTAGAATGTTATTTTCTGAAATTCATATTTCCGTGGAAGTCTTTCATAACAGCAACAGAGGAAAAATTATGCAAATATTTTTTAACCTGCCTACTATAATTGAACTGTTTCTGTTACTGTGCTTGGCTGTGACCACGCCCCAAATCAAATATACAGAACGTCAACCCGCAGTTTATGCTTCAACAACGACAAATAATCTGGAAAATAGGCCAAGTTGCGGCCATTGTTGCGGTGTCTCTTCACTGTTCTCTGTGAAAAAATGGTTAATACGAATCAAAGTTGAATTTAAGAGAACCTTTTGTTATGAATTTGTTAAATAATATGTGAAACATTTCAGACAGCAGCAGCAATAACTGTATTGAAACCTTTTTCTATAAACATGTCCTGTATTTTATGCCAACATTTCCATGTTTTAATGATGTTAATTGATTTCAGTAGCAGTGAACAAACATTTGTAATTAACTATAACTACAATATGATTAAGTCAAACGTGATAACATCCACTGATGTAGTGTAGATAAGGCCTTGGACACATAAAACCCACATATTTTTATGTGAACATGTCGGTGGTGACGCATTCAGTCTCAAAATGTTAATGACTTCACATCATTCTTCTCTTATATGCCAAGACCTTCTCAATGTCTCAGATTGTGTTTGGGAGACTAGCTGTGTTCATTTCCATCACGTGGTATTTCTGTATTACTGCATCCTCGTCATCGACATGCCCCCGAGAGCAGCTCAGGGAAAGCAGTCATTCCAGACGGAGTGTTTTGTTTCCATTTATCACTTACCCAGTAGCTTCTGTCGACATACCCGTCCTCGATAAGCCTACTGGGCTTACATGCATGGCAAATACGCCTGTAATTTGAATGTCAGTCAAGCCCAGTGACTCGGGGAAGGGTTTAGCAATCAGACAAACTCCGTCAGGAGACTCGCAAATGCCATGAAGACCAATGAGGAATGGAGGACGCTCAAGACTGGCTGTTAAAATAAAACCAGAAGTGCACTCCCGAGAAATCCATAGATTTTTTTTTCCCTTTAACAAATGATTGTTTTTCTAGTCGCATTAACCGTTGTGCATCAGTAAACATGAGAGAGAAGCAGAGGTGTCAAAGGCGTGATGTGTGTGCTTTGCAGAAAATTGCCAGAATCGATTCCTTTCAAAGTTGCGCTATATAAGAAAGGCTTTTAATCAATAATAAGAGAAATATGTGCTTAATATGTGCGTCTCCGGTTCTGACCCCAACTGTAGTAGTATGAATGCATGATGTTTAATGACTTCAAATGCCTCTGCTGTTGTTGTACACCAATTGATAGCCAAACAGAAATAGGACCCAAAAGCTTGAATCTTCTACCAAGGACGGTTTTATTTGTATCCGTTATTGGAAGAAATACGCATATTTCTGAAATTCAATTTCTCAAATAATATTACTTCATTCTTTACTAATATTGAGTCAAATACATTTGTTCTTATTGAATAAAAATGGTACGAATGATAACACATAGATGACCGTACTATATCAATATTAGTCAATATCAAGTTTATTTGTAGAGACAGGTTACAGTTAACACTGTTAGGAGTATACGTGTGTTACCGTTTTAACGGAAAATACAAAAAAATTAAACAAATGGTACACCAACAAGATATTCAGATGGATTTTAATTTCTAATGAGGATTTCCGCCCACACATGCACAAACATCCGCTGCACTTTAAACTCGCTACAGCCGGCGCGCGCCATCACATTCCACATTTAAACTTAATTTTACAACATCCTCAAGAGGCGGTGAGTTAATTTAAGCCATGTTTAACTAGCTAAGTTAACCATCTTCTTATTGTAGCACCGCACAGTTAGAATAGAATAGAAAGCTCCTTTATTGTCACATATATAAGTACAGTACAGTGAAATTGATTCTTCACATATCCCAGCATGTTGGTAAGCTGG
>JAOUQW010000038.1:1645976-1659594 GCA_028565825.1 Olivaichthys viedmensis | reverse complement strand
TATGGATTGGGGAAATTGATTTTGTGAAAAATGCAAGGTGAAACGGTACGTTGTCACGGTTATAAAATTATCATATCTTTCTAATGTCCTAATGTTTTTAAAAGTAAACCACACTGGGCAGCAGTTAGCAGAGAACATTTTGTAGCTTAAAGATGTTATACAAGATTAATTAAGCTGCAGTCTATTATGTGTTTATCGTTGTCACCCTTAAAATAAAGCCATTTTGCTCTATTGGCTACTAGTGGAATTTTATATAGAGAAAATTAGCTGAGTCTGCAACAATTTCTCCAAGGGTTTTTACTGTCCTCTTTTGAAAGAGACCATACTGAAAACTGCTGCTTAAAATCTTATTGTACAAGTAAATTCAAGCTCAGCAAATCTTTGAAAATGTGATTGTCCTTAAATAGTAGCTATCAAACTCTGCAGAGCTTAATTTGTCTGCATAATGTCGCAGTGACATTTAGACATTTGCCAGATTCAGTTTTGACCCCAGGTGCATACTGCTCATCTGGCAACTGAACTGCCAGTGAGAAATCTTTAGAGATTTACATTGCCTGAATGTAATTATCCAATGTTGTGATTTTAACATTAGAAAAAGTCTATCCTTATCAGTGTGCTACTTGAAATGCTTTGGAAGTGCCAAATAGCCTTTAGGTAATTGAGGCATGTTTGTTGGTCATAAAACTGCTCTTAAATTGTGCTGAATGACTTACATTATTATTGTATTAATTAAATCCTCTAGACAAACGATCCAACCCTTTTTTTTTCTGTAAGCACTCAGTGATTCTGCTCAGGCCGAAATGAGCACAATTTGCTAAATGGAAACAAAGTCAAGGACAAGATCGCTGGCCTCCATGGTTTCTGTAGATACTCATCCATTCACTCCATTTTGCTTATTGCAACTTACTGAGAGGAATGTGGTCAAATAAATGTGAAAATCACTGTGCTAAAGGGACCAGAATCTTCAAAGTTTAGAGGGAGTGTCTCTCAGGGGATACACATACTTGGAGGAAGATAGGTGATAATATGACAGCCTTATTATCTCAGCCATGCTTCTCTACAATGCTTTGGTTTTTATAATTTGCATAGTAAAAAACTTAACAGCAAAACATTCAATGCAATAAAAAATGTTTTACTGAGCTTATAAAAAAAATATTACGAACAAATCATATAAAAAGCCGGATTTTTAACCAACAGTAACACTTATAATGTCATCAATTTCATTTGCATCTTTCTGTGATTGCATAATTTTTAAGAGAACCATTTAATATCCTTCAGATAAACTGCAGCCTTTTTTATTTCTCCAAATAGGTTCCTCTTCGAACACCAATTATTAGGCTGTGACATTTGAAGAAAATGATACTTACTGTGCTAAAGTGGGTGCTTTTATGAATTCCTTCCCTTTACAACACTGTTCTCCAGCAGCTTGTTATTTACACTTTAACAATCACACCAGTCTAATAAGCAACGTTTGATTAAGCATCCTGTGTCCCTGATGAATGTGTCATACTAGCCAGGGCAATTTTCCAAAATAGGAAAACGTGCCCACAGAATTGCTGCTGAATTTATTATGCCTTTCTTGGTGCTTATTAACAAGAATTTTAAGCACTCAGTTCAAGAGCCTAACATCACCAGTGCCTCCTGAATACAAATTTAAATGTTCAGTCCAGAGATGACATGCAGGCTCTATGCTTATGGTTCATGCATGACAGATGACCTGCTGTCCATGAAATATGAAGAGCAGGAAGACAATGCCTTAACTGTCACTCTGAGTTCAAAATGCTATTTGTAATTAGCAAAAATGGGATGTATTTAATTCATTCTCATCTCTCTATTCATTTTCTGCTCATCCGTTGTTCTAGACCGACTTTCTTAAATTTTTTTATTAATTGCATGTAACATTTACAACCCAATCTACTTAACAATTCTAATAGAGGAAAAGGAGAAATTGCCAGATTTGACCCTTACATTAACTCTCATTCAGTTGGCTGTTGGGTAATAGTTAATCAATTAGCCCTAAACATTCTACACAGTTCAGATTTAATTTATTAAAAAGTTCCAATAAGAATGAAAGTGCAGATGTTGATTTCTAATCTAATGATTATTGTCAGCCACAAAAGATCTGGTAAATTCCATACAACAATTAGCAAAACCATGAGACTGTGGAAACATACAATTTCTGATTACATATTTATTGACACCCTTCAAGTGAATGGACAAAATAATTCTAAAAAAAAAAAACAGTTACACACAAGAATTAACATTTTCCACTAAAACAGTTGGAGAAACTACTTACCTTATATTTAACAAAAATAATTCTTATAAGGACTTTCTTTATTCCTTTATCCTTTCCTTTATTTTCTCAAAAACACACAAAAACATACAGTATGTTGAAAAATTATAAACACCCCTAAAGAATATTAATAATAAATGCAAATAAATGTTCATCTTTTAAAGAAATTTATTTAACAGTCTCCAGAAACTTGCACAAAGGAAGCCCTTCCTAAGGAAAACTCACAAAGTGCAGTGCCTGAACTTCGCTATACGTCGTTGGAACTACAATTGGAATTGTGTGTTGGAGTCAGATCAGACTAACATCTAACACTGTAAAATATGGTGGTGGATCTTTGATGCTTTGGGGCTGTTTTGCGGCTGGTGGACTAGGGGTCTCGTGAAGATTGATGGCATCATGAAATCTGTTAAACACCAGGATATTTTAACCCAAAAGCTGGTTGCCTCTGCCAGGACAACTTGGCTGAAGATGGATCTACAAGATAATGTCCACAAACATACATTCAAATAAACACAGGAGCTATTGCGGGACACAAAATCTGGGTTTTGCAATGGCAACTTAGTCTCTAGATTTGAACTATATTGTTAGTACATACATTTTCTGATGCACTTGGACACATCATCAGTGATGCAACCTGGGGTCATTGGGTGTTTCGGGTCTTTCAACATCAGACACCCTTGGCGTTGATCAGGCTTGTGTCCAAGTCGCACTTGCAGACCACGGTTCGCCCCTCCTGACCCACATCTAGAGGCCTTTTCAGCTGCCTCTGTGATGTCCTTGATGGCTTTCCTTTTTGTGACACCACTGATGCCCAGCAGACTTTAGGCCTTGCAGAGGGAGTGAGTTACAAACCCTCTACAACCTACTTGCATGGCATGCATTGAGCACTCCAACCCCGTCTGTGGCACTCGAGAACCAAGTCTGTGTATTTCGCTCTCTTCCACTCGTTGGCCTCCTCTATCTGTTCTTCCCATGGGACAGTCAGCCCCAGCATGACCACCTGTCTTGATGTTTTAGACACCAGGATAATATCTGGCCTTAGGGTGGGCGTTGCGATGTTTTCTGGAAACTTGAGTTGTCTGCCCAGGTCCACTTTCAGTTGCCAGTCCTTTGTTGTTCCCAGCATACTCCCATCTCGTCCATGCACCCTGCTGCCACATCCCCGCCATCCTGTTGGCACGGGCCTCCTCCACCCCTACTCACACCTCCTCCTGGATCAGGTTCCATCTCTTTTTGCTTTGTGCCTTATCATAACGAAGTGTTGAAATGCTGCCCAAGCCAGCTCTGCCTGAAGCGGCTGGTCCCTCACCCATGACTCTGCCAGCTCGATTGCATCCCTTGCTCTCCACTTTCTCCCGGTCCTCACTTCAATGCCCCCCTGTGAGATCTTCGGGCTGTTTGACTCCCTGTACTGCAGCACCTCTCTTGCATGGGTAACCATAAGCTCTTCGCTCAGGCTGCTGAATGCAAGCTTCAGCTTGTTGTTGTGCCCATACAGAGCGATGCTGCTCAAGCTTCGTGGGGAACCCAACCACCTGTGGAGGTAGTGAGTTATCTTCCTCTCAAAGCTCTCAACTGTGGTAAGTGGTACCTCGTACACCAGCAGAGGCCACAAGATACACGCAAGGATGCCATGCTGGTAAATCCAGGCTTTGAACTTCCCTGGCAGACCTGATTTGTCCACTGCCACCAGCCATGACTCCAGCTCCCGGCTGGTGTGTTTGATGGATGCAGTGTCCTTCAGGGAGCATCTGAAAGTTTTCCCCAGGCTCTTGACTGGTTTCTCAGAGATGGTGGGGATTGGCGTGTCTCCCACAGAGAAGCAGAACCCGTCGATCAACTTCCCTTTCTTCAGCACCAGAGACCTTGACTTGGCAGACTCAAAGCACATCCGTGCTCAGGTCATGAACCTTTCCAGACCCTGAAGAATCCATCTGCACCCAGGCACTGATGTAGTTGTTACAGTCAGAACCTGTAGTTTTAATTGCAGAAGGCAGTCTACATGCGCAAACTTAAGAATATAAAGGAGCATAAAATGTTTTGCATGGAGGAGGGGTCCAAGATCCTCTACAAGTGTCTCCAACCTTGTTAGAAATCAGTGCTGTTATTCTCTCCAGGGGAAGCTTAACCAAATATTAATTGTGGGGGTGCCGATAATTTTGCAGTGTTTTGCAGAAAAAAATGCACTATTAAAAAATGTTTTATGTTTAAAAAATATATTGTATTAGAAATTTACAGTCCCCATATGTTTAAGCCATATTTCTTGCATATTTTTGCTCAAGGGTGCCAATAATTCTGGACCTGACTGTAGAGCATGGTAACCCTTTAAAAAAAAAAATATATATATATAGTTTGCACAAATAAAAGACATGAGACTGCCTGCCTTACTTGTATATTTTAGTTTTGGGGCAGTTTGACTCTCGGAAAAGTGTCAGGCAATTAAAATTAATGGCTGGTCATAGATGACAGTGTTGTCACAAGATAAATTAATGTTTTCTACGTACCCATGAAAGGCCATTAAAATCATCTGCAAGTAATTGGATTCACAAATAGAATCCTAATTCAGGCTGAGTGACAGAGCACATTAATTGGTAAAGGGTTTCATACTTGCTATGATGTGCTTCTGTACAGGAACAGGAGCAGAGCTGACACGTCTCCTCAGACCTCCACCAAGCTCACAGACAACACCATGTTTATTCATTATTATCTTAATATAATTAGTATTGTCATGCTTGTGAATTATGAGGATTTACATATGAATATGCATTTGCATTCTTGACACAATAATTTGAGTGTGTCAAACTTCTTTGTATTGATATTATTGTTTATGCCTCTTATTAGCATGTGCATGGTTGGGAGCCCTATCTCTTAATTAGAAGGGTTACATTCATTTGAATCTTTAATAAACATAGCAATGTGGCATTTACCTACACAAAGTGTGAACCTTTGTTTGTAAAGGTACTGTAGATGTGTTTTTAGAATTTTATATATGAGACATAAGGGATTTGGAAACTACTGGTGTGCATTAGTTCAGCCTAATGAGCGTCTCTGTGTCCCAGCTCTTATTCTCCTTCAGGTCGTGTCTTGCTGACGGCAGTAGGAGCTGAAGCAGGGGGACACTTCCTGTACTTTAATTCTCATTAGCAGAGGTTGTTTATGAGGATACATTTGTTGTCCTGCGGTGAATAATTGGAGTTGTACATGGCTCTGCTGGGACCAAACAGCCTGAACACATCTATTATGAAAAGATTCACTAGCAGGTGCGCTGTAAAGCCGATAGGCTGAGGTCTGTGTGGGCTTGTTTATGATTCTAAACAGTGCCGTTTATGACAGGATTGTTTACAATATTTACTTGATTAAAATGACAGAAATTAATACACATACAGTTGAGGGCAAAAGTTTGCATCCTCCAAAGTTTTTAAATGAAAAAAAGAAAATATACCTCTACATTATAAGTTATCTAAAAAAAAAACATGATGAAGGACTAGATGAAGTGTAAATGGATTCTTTTTCCTTAGGTTTCCTCACTTCATTCCTGCTATAGCAACAATTGGCAAAGCAAACAGAGATGTCATTAATGTTATGTCTATTGCAGTTGAAGTGTCTTGCCACTGGAAAGGAGAAATCCTTCATTCTCATTGTACGAAGGTGCTCAACAAAATAATCAGCCAGTCTTCTCTTGGTTTTGCCGATGTACAACTAATTGCATCTCTTGCTGGAGAGACAATAATCAACTCCTTCGGTGATACATGAGGAATGCTGATTGACAAAAACTGATCCTTTAAGGTCTGTGATTTTAGTGGCTGTATTAATACCCTTGTATATCGTCGCTGTCCAATGAAAAACATGTATCTCCAAAATTCCAATATTTCAGGAACACGAAAAAACACTTTTCATATCATTAATCATACACAATAAATCTGAAATTCACAGTGTGATTTGTCAGCTTTTCATTGGTCATTTAGATGTTAACTGCTGTGGGGTGGATGGAGGTTTTTGCCCACATTCCAATATATGATAAAAAGTAAAAAAAAAAAAAAAAAAAGTGGAGATACATGTTTTTCATTGGACAGCGACGATATGATAGAACTATTTTTCATAAATTTCTAGCTAGTAGAGCAAAGTTTGTTAGGAAAAAGCTCGCTCTCCCTCCAAGTCTGTGTGTGAGCGTTTGTGTTGCTGAGTTACGCAGACGCAATACTCAACCAGCTTGACGTGACACAGCAAGAAAACTGATTGACCTCCGCTTTTTATAATAGGGATGCATATGCTTATGTTTTGGTCGTGTTTTAGGTTAAATCTCCTCGCGACTCGCCTGTATGAAGTAAGATAGTTTCCTGTATGATTACAATATAATGATAAATCCATTTCAGCGATGCAATAGCTGGTTTTTCTTCTACAGGGGATTTAAATGGCCGCACTATCCGCTCAGAATGGTGTCAGTAAAACACAGTACACTCATAGACATAGAGACCACTGTTCCCTTTATTCTATATTCTGTAATCTGACTGTAAAACTGGCATCGCTCCGACGTCCAGGAAAAAAAGAGCTGCTGAAGGAAAAGTATATTCCTTGTTCTTCAAGAAAAAGCAGATCTAGATGTTTTGATGAAACTTTCCTAAATTCTCATCAGTTCCCAAATTTATATACCGCCATTTTTAAATGATGTTGTAGACCATTTTCAGCTCGCTCATGGATTTAAATAAAGGTGAAAGTAATTAAAAAGCTTTTTGAGTATTATGTAAAACTTTACCCCAGTTTTTGTCAAAATGGCAGACCTAAAGCTGACCTAATGCCAAAAAAAGAGAGCTCCATTAATTAACTCGCTAAATACAGTAGCTGCTTGTCAGCTCCTAACTAGCATGGTGGCTAAGTGCCGAAAATAATTTCATGAAAACTAGAGAGGATTGTTACATTTCATTCCAGTTTTTGCCCACAAAATTCCCCATTCGATGGCATTGCCAAGCTAATATTCTCAAGCAGAGACAAGTTGCCTTTTAACACAAGAAAATACATTAGCGGCAACAGTTGCCTTAAAAATTAGCATAGTGGCCATAACAAGCTGCAAGTGGGAAGAATTAAGTGGACATTATTGGTTCTTCTCGCTGAAATGTTGCTTTAGCCCGGGTGAAAATGGCTCGGATTGTTTTTCATTGGTACATCTATGGCCTTGTAGACACCCTCGTGATGATAATGGCTATTGTAATGACATGCCGAGAAGACCGGCGCTACACAACTCGCTGTAATGTGTTGAAATTGCACCCAGAGAAATTAAATTAACTCCATGGCAGCGTAGCCTGTTGTAATTGCGGTTTTATTGAACGCTAAAAAGAGTGATAGTAATTGTAATTGGTGATAAACACGTTAATATGAGTTTCTGTTGCGACGCGCGACAGAGGCGCAGTGAGATCAAGACGAATCGAAATAAATCAGACTCCGAGCACATGCCACCTCATTTAGCCGCCTGTTACTGAATTAAAATCTGATCTGTTTCATACATTTGATTAGCTTCTTCCACACAAAGCCACTGCTGCAGCCTTCATGGAGTTAGAATGACCCGTTTCTAGTTATACTTCAGTAATGAGAGCTCGGCACTCTGGCTTCATTTAGTAGTTTGGTTTGATTAACTGTGCTAATCGGAACTGTTGTGTGGGTCCTAGAAAGCCCTGACAAGTGATCATACACATATATATATAAGTTTGCTACTCCCCCCCCCCTCCCAGTTTTGTACCTCAATTTTACCTCGATTTAAAGTACTGTGCAAAAGTCTTAAGCACCCTGCATTTTTAATATACATTTTGCCTTTGATGATTATTTTATATCTTCTGCATTAGTGAGCAAATTTAAAGATTTCCAAATATTCATTTTACAAAAATGTATTGTTATAGAGAAATGTTTGTATGTCATTAAAATAAAGTGACATTTTAAATAAAAGACCGGGGGATTTTACCTGCAGAGACAGAAGCAAAGTGAGAGGCAAAGTCTGCAGAAGAACTGTGGCAAGTTCTCCAAGATTCTTGGAACAACCTACCAGCCGATTACCTTATAAAACTGCACGACAATATGCCTAAGAGAATTGATGCAGTTTTAAAGCCAAAGGCTGCTCACACCAACACACTGATATGGTTTTCTGTCTCTGCAGGTAAAATCCCAGACAGCCTTGATTGTTTTTCATGTAAATGACTTTATAGCCAGTAGAATCCAAAAGTCTGAGATAAATTGGTGTTATTTTAGCTGTTTCAGAAATCCTTGTATGAAATTAAAACATATCTGAGTATCCTGTCGGCTTCATTTTATTACAATTTCTATGATGTCATTCATTTCATTCAAATGGTAAAAGATGTATCAATATTGCATGTGCACTGTGTTGATTGTTATGTCTTAATGACTAACAGCTGAGATTGACTCAATTAGTCTACCCCTCTACTGCTGTCAGTCAATAAGAACACAGTTTATTATTAAACAGCCTGATAGTGGGTATGACTTGTTAACTTGCCCAAATATAACAAACTTAATCTCATTGCTTAGCATTAATAACTGGCCAGTTCCGACTGTTGCATACAAATAACAGTAGCATGTGGAGCAATGTGAAGGAGTGGAGGTGGTTATATGAATGCAGCTCTTATAACATGTTTTATCAGTTTGTCCTGTCCTTTTTTAATTCCTTTTTCTTAAGATTAAAAAGACACATTTTCACAAATGTCTTTCATTTATTGGTAACTTCCTGCAATTAGGTTGCCTATATTTGCGATTATGGTCTGTTTTTGACAATGGAGGAAATTTGGCATTTGAACCCTTTTTGACTTAAGTGTGTGTCTACAAACCGTCATCGATTCCATAAAAACACCTGCTAGAGGGAAAAGGGCTTGCGAAAGATGAAAATAGGAAGGGATTCGTTGAGGGTAAAATCCAGCCCTTATGTGTGTATAGAGGAGCAATGATGCATAATAATGTTAGTTAAAGCGGTATGCAGCAGATGGTGGCTATACATATATCATTTATCAAAGAACTAACAGTTTCTGCGCTTTGCTAGAGAGCGAGAATATTTTCAATGAAACGCGAATATCATTTCATTAAAAGAAGGATTATGTTATAATTATATGCCCTTTACGCCATTTGCAGGAGCGGCTCTCTCTCATGCAACACCGATCAAAAGAACCGTTCCGCCCTCCGCATATCAGCACGCAGGACTCCACCTATAACTGGAGGACGACTCAATCCTATTGGAGGCTCCCGGGACTCTGGCCCCGCCTACCAGCACCTGCGGGAAGCGGACAGCTCTGATAGGGATGTGGAACCAGCAAGAGTGTGAGTGAGCCGTTTCGTGAAGAATAAGCCGGAAACATGCTACACTGTCATGGAAACATGGCAAGTCATAAAAACTACTCTGTGATATAAAAGTATTCGTAAGTTTCAGTGGATAGAGGCAAAGTTCAGACATAGAGTGTGGTTAGGATGGAGTTCAAACTGGGGGCAGGGGTTATGCTGGAGCTGAGGGTTCAGACTAAAGGCCTGCCTGGGACAAAGCCAAGGATAGAACTGGAGGGAGTTCAGGCTGGAGGTGTTGAGAATATAGATGGAATTCAGGCTGGAGGTGGAGTTTAGAATATAGATGGAGTTTAGGCTGGAGGTGGAATTGAGAATATAGATGGAGTTCAGGCTGGAGGTGGCGTTGAGAATATAGGTGAAGTTCAGGCTGGAGGTGGAGTTGAGAATATAGGTGGACTTCAGGCTGGAGGTGGAGTTGAGAATATAGGTGGAGTTCAGGCTGGAGGTGGAGTTTAGAATATAGATGGAGTTCATGCTGGAGGTGGAGTTTAGAATATAGATGGAGTTTAGGTGGAAGTGGAGTTGAGAATATAGGTGGAATTCAGGCTGGAGGTGGAGTTTAGAATATAGATGGAGTTTAGGTGGAGGTGGAGTTCAGGCAGTAGATGGAGTTTATGCTGGAGGTGGAGTTCAGGCAGTAGATGGAGTTTAGGCTGGAGGTGGAGTTCAGTATATAGATGAAGTTTAGGCTGGAGGTGGAGTTCAGGCAGTAGATGGAGTTTAGGCTGGAGGTGGAGTTCAGTATATAGGTGGAGCTCAGGCTGGAATGGTGTATGCTGAGAAGAACTGGTCTGAACCAGAATGGTCCAAGCTGATCTTACACAAGACTTTTATAGGAACTCTATGGAGCGAAATGAATTTTATTGGATATTGTACAAATTAAGTTGTAAGAAAAGTTACAGCTCCACCCCTCACCCTAACCTTTAACATTCAGAACGTTTCATACAAGTTGTCTGTGGTTTATAAAAATAAAAATAAAACAGCAGGCAGGTTGTTTTGCTGTATGACGTAATGGAATGGTAGTACCTGGATCAGCATGGGACTACAGAGACTTTGCCTTTGCCATAGGGCCTCTTTTTATTAGAGCTCTAAAGCACTGGATATGTGTTTGAGTCTGTAAGGCAAACTTACATTAGTTTTTCATTGCTGTTGAAATAAAAACAGTTCTTGGTAGTGTTCTCTTGCTAGTTTGGACTCTACTGTATATCACCATGACCCACAATGCCTCTCGAGCTTTCTCAGGCCCAATTAGAACTGTCTTGTTCATTTTTTGTCATGCACATGGCCGCCTGACCACCGGATCACACGCCGACAGTCACAGCAGGGTGGAAGTGCTGACCTATTTCTAGTTCTGGTCTCAGGAAAAAGAACACATAGCCTGCACGAGAACAACACTGGCCTGAGAAAAAGCCTGTTTCCATGGAGACAGGATGGGATGGAGAAGAAAAAAAGAGAGAAAGACAGATGGAGAGAGAGGTAGAGAGAGATTCACACTGAGTTGGACTGTTTTGCATATGACCAATAAAAGAAAGAAAGAAAAAAGAAAAAGAAAAAAAAACACTGGCGGTCCTGTGCTTTTAGATAAAGGTGTCTGACTCTTTTGGCCTCTTATGATTGTTTGAAGTTAGAGAGATAAAGCTTAAACAGTAGGGTCCAAAAGTCTGAGTGGGCTATCAGTAACTTTTTACAGTCCTTCATTTACATTTATTTGTATTAGTTGTTTAGGACGCATTTATTTAAAATGAATTGAGATACAATCTACGCACACAGCTGAGCAGTTAAGGGTTTTGCTCAAGGAACTAGCAGTTGGTTTCTGAATCCTGGGATTTTAACTCATAACCTTCCTTCCAATCAACCCGGAGAAGGCCTGAGTTTATGCTGGAAGGCGGCGTTAATGCACGAAGTGGAGAACCTTAACTGCTGATCCATCATTGCAGTCCTCACAAAAGACTACAATTTTGTCAACATTAAATTTCTTAAATGAGAATTCTATCATTCTAAAAGTGATTTTGTAATTTGCAAATAACTTTAAATGATAAAATATTTACTTAAGGACATCATTTGGAAACCCTTTAACCCAATAACCCCTATTAACGAGAAAAATACAAACAAACAAAATGATATAAATAAATGTTATGACTGATCTTTATAAGGTATCGCATATTACTAAGTATTTATGTTTTGATTTATAATAATTCTTAATTATTTGCATGTCATTATTTAAATGGTAAATGTTTAAAAATGTTTTTTTAAAATTACCGTATTTATGAATTAGTATAAAACAATTAAATAATTATTAACAAGCATTAACAACCTGTTCGATCATGATTAAATTGCGAATTATAATAGCTATTCCTTTATAACTATTATAGCTTACTAGCTGCCCTGCCTTATTTTATTCAGTTGTTCATCTTAAAGCATATTATTCAGTAAACACTATGAATTATTCAGTGGCTACAGTAAAACACATAAGAAAGGGATGTAGTTACCAGAATGGGGAATATAAGTCTGGACTCTGATCGCTACTGGGAGTTTAAGAGGTTAATTAGTCCCTACATCACAACTTAAAATAACAGACAGGCTCTAGTCCATCTTCCACTACTTCATTCTTCCCTCAGCAGGTGAGAGAGAGGATGTCTGGAGTGACACGCCGAGTAGGAGATTGCAAGTACTGAATCATTAAGATGAGATAAAACTCCACTCTACTTCACCCTCAATAATCTAAAACGGAGCTCACTTAATCACAAACTGTAAGATTCCACTCACCAACAGTAAGCAGATTCTCCTGATTAAAAGTCCTGATTAAAAGTACTATAAAATGACTTGGCATTTTAATCTACAGGACTTTATTGGCAACAAAAAACACACATTGAGAACGGATTGTGAAAGATAAATTCATAGTTAGCCGAATTTTTGGATGGGGTAAGTATTTGCCCTTAAAAAAAAAAAAAAGGACATTATGAGATTTTCTGCTCAGCACAATCCTGGGCGAGCTGCTTAAGCTCATATTTATATATTTATTCCTATCTCTCTATAATAACATACCGAAATTGCTTATAAATCCACTAATAAAGCTCAGCGGAAATGGGGGACTGGGCTTTGTGACAGAACTCGTCAAAATAGTCTGGAAAAGTAGTCTGAAAATAAAAAACGTTTATTTTCAGAAATAAATGTAGCCCTAAAATATGTAAAGCAAACGGAATGATGTTGGAAATGGTATGGGGAGAGCATTGAAGGGCGATGGACATATAAAAATATCAGTTGGGCTAAGTTGAAGGCCTTGTGGTTTGCCATATGGCAGTGACTCAGTGACATTTTACTAATTGATAGCCATTATAAGCCATGTTTTAAAAAAAAATATATTACTTGTGCATATCCTTAGTTATATAATCAAATTTCTCATGTGTACAGGTGAAACTGTTGTCTTAAATTCTCGAGGCAAATTTTAATCTGTGCTTAACCTGTTAGAACCGTCAATGTGCGTTCTCTTGTGATAGGGGAGGCCAAAAGTCTGAGTCCACCACCAGCAACTGTTTTGTCAAATAATTTTTCAAAGATTTCATCATTCTTCACTAATATACTGTACATCCAGCAGCAACGATAATACATGGTGCATAGGGGTATACTGATTTAGTCAATATCAGGTTATTCATTTACAGACGACAGCAATTAACACTATGCATTAGAAACATGCACATGTTAAAAATGTAAATATGTTAAATATTATAAATATATATAACATAATATATTGTTAAATAACATGTATCAACTGATTCATGTTGTATTTGTTACAAATGGTAACACATCCTATGGATCCTGTATTCATAATGCATTATAAATGCATTTATAACATTTTATATAGCATAGATAATACCATAAGTAGGTATAATTACATGCATAACATTTATAAAGCATATAATGCCAGGTTTCATAAGCATTATGTAAAGTACAATATCTGTATATGTTATAATGCGTCATATCACACACATTTGGTTT
>JAOUQW010000038.1:1620002-1645876 GCA_028565825.1 Olivaichthys viedmensis | reverse complement strand
ACCCTCCCTGCTCCAGGGGCGCTGTATCATGGCTGACCCTGACCTCTGACCCCAGCTTACCAACATGCTGAGATATGCAAAGAATCAATTTCACTGTACTGTACTTGTATGTGTGACAATAAAGGTGACATTATTATTATTATTATTATTAAACCCAGTTGTTGAAAATTATAAGCACATATTTAATTGTTTATTCCCTCTTATAAATATTCTTTTTTAAAGAATATTATATGTAAAAAAAAAACTATTGATGTGTACATTTAATTCTGATATTTTTGGGTGTGGTACCTGGGCTTAAAGAGTTTAACTGTGTGTGTGTGTGTGTGTGTGTGTGTGTGTGTGCGCTTGTAGGAATCAAGAGCCTGTGAGAGCACTAACCGCAAAATATAGCCTGGAGAATTTTACCATTTTGCTTCTTATCATCCCTAATGACTAATATGGACACCCGATACCTCAACTACTCAGCCAGAGAGAAACAGTTAGAGAGAGACCAAGAGGCAGTGAGACAGAGAGAGAGAGACTGACAGACAAAAATAGTCGGAGTGGAGAAGAGAAAAGAGTAGTAGAGTAGATCACAGTAAAGCCCATTATCAACGTCTAAGCCATGACGTTAAACCCAGCCTACCAGATGTACAATTTCCACCTTTCCCATGCAGTTATAAAAACCACAGTGGCAGCCATAGAGGAGTTTAAGTGTGTGACATCATGGGCAGTAAAAAAAGCCTTTCAAAATGAAAAAAGTACTCAGTGGAAATGTGAACGCAAGCTAATGCGACATTCAAATGGCACTGTGCGTTTACCAAGTTTCTGAAAGAATTCCACATGAACGGCTTCCTCTTGAGGTGTTCATTACCTCAGAGGTCAACATTTTCGGACAGCTCTGAGTTCATAAGTTGGGACGCGATGTTGATGTTTCTCAATATGGCAGAACCCATCGCGGAGGTTTGGTTAGCCTTCAATGCTAAGTGTAATTACAGTGTAATTGTAGTCAAATGGAGTCTTTTCTTAGTAAGCTAGCAACACATCTGAGGAAAATGGTGACATTCCAGAGAGTTTTGTCTCATTTTCACTGTCATTCTGGCCTTTACATTGTCTGTATAAAAGACTTAACAGCTCCGTGATAGCTAGCTTAATCGTTAACCCAACACATTAGCTGGTTTAAGTGCGTCCATTCCCATTTCCCAGTTGCCTAGCAACAGTGTTCTCGCGACTTTAACCACTTGAACGGCGAGCATTTTGTCTCATCGGATTTCCATGTCAAAATTATGAATTCACAAGTTCCATTTGAACGCTCCATAACATTGTGAAAACGCTGCACAAACATTGGAGAAGCGTTTACATACCTTACTTAAGAACGTTCTCAAAACACCTAGAAAACGTTCGAGAAACGTAAAGTTACTAGACTCAGAAAACGTTCTGCTAAGCTACAATTGTTAGCATGAACTGGACTTTTTATAATATGTTTCTTCCTAATTTAATGGTTCTTCTGGCACAACTACATAAAGCATTCAAGGTTTTCAACTCACCTGTGTAAGTGTGTGCGCGCATGTGTGTGTGTGTGTGTGTGTGTGTGTGTGTGTGTGTGTGGAAACGGTGGCAATGTGACAGCGTGTTAACTAAATAGCTTCTAAATTTATTTATGATTCCCCTGTAGAGGACATCCCAAGATGTTTGTACCAAACAGAAAGCAGATGACTGAGCTCTCTAACTGGGCTAATAGGCTAATTGCTGTTGGACAAGATCATTTATGAAATTAATAGCCCCTGCCTCGTTTATCCTTATCAAACAAAGCATTCTGTCATTCCTCTAACACCAGGCATTGGCCGTGGCCCAGTTTTGAAAATTTGATTTTGGAAATCTTGTAACGTATCCATTATTTTGATGCCAAGGCCGACCTTGAGGTTCTGCATCCTTGATCTACGCCTGTTCCTTCAAAAATTTGATGAAAAAGTGAAAAAGAGGTCCCTTTCTAGCTCGGCTTCTTCTTGACATTACCTGAGGTGGATGTCATTTTGAAAAGATTACAGTTTCCTTTTGAATTCGGCTCGTCTGTGATATTTACAGAAGCTTGTTGAGACGTACGCTTTCTGACCTTCTGCGTGTGTGTGTGTGTGATAGAGGGCCGCCCTTGTCGTTGGCAAGATGAATGCTTTCAAGATGATCCCAATGTTCACTGAAAACCATGAAGACCCAGAGGCCAGGGTGATCATGATCAAGCCAACACGGAGCAGAAGTCAGGATTAGAGCTTATAGTTCCTTTGAGTGCAGCGCTGAATGTCTTCACTCATTGCTATAACCTGTTTAAGAAACATTGCTTCAACATCTAAAGCTGATGAGCTGTTCTGCTCCAAATGAATCTTTTTCGTAGAACACATTTGAATAGTTATATTAAGTGCTAAGGCAAGAGATCTTGCTTTATATTTTTTGCCCACGACCTCAGCTGTGATCAAGAAAATCCCGTAGCCTGTAATTTTCCAAAACAACCAGCCCCAAAACAGCCACCACCTCTCACTTTGCAACTTCTTTGCACTTAAAAAACAAAACAATCAGCTCTAAATGCTTTCACATCCCCGCTGGCTTTGTTTCTTAGGCACCGTTTCAAAGATGGGTCAACAAGTAACACTTCCTATGAATCCTGTATGCATTATGATGCATTACAAATGCATCTACATTTTATATTGCATATATAAGATCTTGTGTTATAGTTGCATTGTAACATTAGTGCCTACAGTGTTCAGATATTATAATGCATTAT
The DNA here is from genome assembly GCA_028565825.1 of Olivaichthys viedmensis. Lineage (NCBI taxonomy): Eukaryota > Metazoa > Chordata > Actinopteri > Siluriformes > Diplomystidae > Olivaichthys > Olivaichthys viedmensis. The sequence goes on along the minus strand of JAOUQW010000038.1, from coordinate 1,643,121 downwards.
TTAATCTGACATTATGAAGTCATATACCCGTGCTTTACAAAGTGTTATGCATGTAACTATAACTACTTTTGGCATTTATACAGGCTTATGTCAGGCTATTTTGTCATAATAGCAGGTTTGCTAAATAACATTTTATAAATTCATTATTCATAATGCATTATGAACACAGGATTCAAAGTAAGTGTTACCGGTAATACTTTCTATTAAGGTCATATTTATAATAAACACATTAATTAATAATATTGACACGATGCGGAAAGCTGTGTTTTGTTGGGGATTAGTATTTTTTACTGAGAGATAAGAAGCAAGGAACACAATCCAGCCATCTCCTGATTTGAGACATTAGTATTACACAGGGTCTGTTTGCCTTGTACCGCTTCTGCTTTCCTCAACCATGAAAGTGTTGCGCACATCTCAAGGAGAGGCAACGAGCTCCCAGTCATGTTTTGTCATTCAGCTCTCAAAGAATGCAAATGAGCGGGTGTCTTTTGGGTACCGAGCAAACTGAACAAATGTCATAATTAAGCACTAGATGCCAAGTGGCCTCTCGTACATTTGTTTTTTCTTGAAAGCCTCATCACTCAGTTTGTCACTAGAGTGAGTTTACCTTTTGTTGATGCAACATTAGAACGTACTCATTTAGTCTCTCGGTTGGGTTGGAAAGCATGCTATTTATTCTTTCATCTAGACCATTTCGTGATTGATGGATAATGCGCATCTTACTATCGTCCTACAGTGCTATTATGAATACTCCTTTCTGTTCCGTCTCTTTCTGCAGGAATATGATGAAGCCTAATGGTACCCTGCACCGGGATTCTTTCCAAGGTACACAAGTCTCGCAATTATCTCAGTCATGGGAAAGGCCACCCCCCAGGAACCTTTGCTCCGGCTCCCCGGGAAAAAGATCCCTTGCCCCATATCGGATCCCAATCATCCCCTCTGTCCACTCGCATCACGACGAGACCTTGTGTATGCAGACGGTCTCCGTAGCTGGAACGAGCCAGAGTTTACCGTGCCAAGGGGGCACGCCGGACAATCCAAACCCCTCGGCCAGTCCTCTTTGCGACAGGGTAGACGAAAAGCGGAAGGAAGGTCCTCGTTTGCCAGATGAAGCTAGGGAAAAACGCAAAGCAGCGGCCAACGCAAAGCAGGACGACGCTTCGTTTCCCAATCCTAATAGGGGAAGAGAGACGGTTTGCGTTCTCCTCGCCAACGGGGGTGGACTCGGAGGCACGGCTCCTAGCGGACCCACAGAGACTCAGTTATTGAATCCCAGAGACATGCACAAGGACTCTACACAACCTAGTCAATGAGAGGTTGTACGCCACATTTGTGATCGCAAACACACCTTGTGTCTCGAGAACAAGGCTGCAGAGCGTTCCGCCAAAATGACTGAACGAAATCCTCTGGAATGATGAAATTTCACGTGAACACTCTGATTGCCTGATATAATGATTTGGGGGGGGGGGGTTTGGAAGAGTGACAGTCTAACAATTAAAAAAAAAAGATAAATTATTTATATGCATTTATTAAAATGAGAAGCTTCTACTTAGAAAAAAAAGAAAAAAAGAAACCAAATAGTCTGTCATCTCTATGGTGTTTTTAATTGTATAAAAATATATATAGATATCTATATATAAATGGCTATAAATATATCAGAATGAAATTGGTGGTGACCAAGTGCACATAAAAAGACAAGGAGAATGGGAATGATACAATCTCTTTTTGTTATGTACCAACTCCTCCACATCTTGCAGTCTTGGACCACTTTTTGTTTCATGCATTCCCCCAACGTTTCGAAAAAGCAAAGCGAAGATTGCCGAGTGTATTCTCGCGGGCTGCAAATGAAACGACTGAGTTTATCTTTTCCAACTTTTCCCTGCCAAGGAACATGTCTCATTCTGTCTTGGAAATGGTGCACCACTTTTCACACATGGACACACATTACAAAAAGAACTGAACTTAATACCATCACAACGGGACTTGACGCAGTGAGAATCTGACAGTTGAACACTGCCCCAAGACTTCAGGCGGAACATAAAGACCTGTCGTTCACCTTATGGAAGTGTATCCTGTCTGGCTTTTTTTTTTTTGTACTTTGGTGGGGTTTTTTTCTTTGTTCTCCTCACTTGTCAGATGGGGTTTTGGTACAGATAGGGGCAGCCCGAGTCCTTTTACACACCTCAGCCTCATCCATCTTGAGCTCAGACTTTAGACAGAGAAAAGAAGTTCCAACCCCAGAAGAAGAGCTTCTGTGTTTTTTTTTTTTGTTTGTTTGTTTGTTTGTTTGTTTTTTTTGTTTCTGGTGAATTATCTGCTGCTTTCTTGGGGAAGGGTAAAACGGGAAGGAGCAGTGGCAAAAAAAAAGAAAAGAAAATGTCTGTGTGGTACTTTCGAATCGGGACGAATGCTTTCTGTTTGAATTTACAACCAAATGTGGGATAAAAAAAATAACAATGAATCTTTTGGTGAAACTATTTCTCTCTCTTTTCTTTACTATGATTCAACAGCAATTCACGAAATTCATGTTGTTAATACAGTATTTCTTTTGCAGAGTCCCACCATGAAGGTATACAATTCTTGGGTTTTGGTTATAGCACTCTCACGATTGGGATAAGCAGTATAAATTGTATGCTCACACAGTGGTTGACAGGAATGCCATGTGGAGAACATAAAGAAAGAGGAAGTGAAAAATGTTATTTGGTGACAGAATTCAATGAGATATTAACATTGCATGGCAGTTACCTAATTAAAGGCTTTCAGCGGCCGCACTTGCATACGTGAAAGTACATTAAAAGGTGAGGATATTAAAAAATCTTACAACTCCAGCACTTGATTTGTTTGAAAAACAGATAACAGCAGACATTTATATGTAAGCAGTGTCTGTCTTCAGCTTGGATTCTGACAGCTATCGCGAGTCAGTGCCTGCAGACAACAGCGTGGCAGTCTTTGTTTTTAGTCATGCATTTATTAATTGGCCATTATTTAGGTTTATTTATGTATTTTTTCATGCCGTGTTCTACTTAAAATTGATAATACAGTATGTGGATCCTTACAGTAAAGTGAGTCCAGAAACAAGGAATGCAGGAAGGAAGGAAGCACAGAAGGAAGAGAATGAAAGAAAGAAGGAACTGAATGAATGAAGGAAAGAAGAAAGGAAAGAAAAAACGAAGGACAGAAGAAGGAAAGAAGAAAGGAAAGAAATAACGAAGGACAGAAGAAGGCAAGGAAGTGGAAAAAAGGGAAGAAAATAAATAAATAAGTAAGTAAGAAAATTAAGGACAGAAATAAGAATGAAGGAAAGAAAGGAAGAGAAGAAGGAAATAAAGAAAAGGAAGGAAGGAAAGAAGGAAGGAAGCACCGATAAAAGAGAATGAAAGAAAGAATGAACAGATGGAAGGAAGGAAAGAAGAAAGAAAGGAAGGAATTAAAGACAGAAGGAAGGAAGGAAGGAAGGAAAAAAGAACAAAAGAAGGAAGGAAAGAAATAACAAAGGACAGAAGGAAACAAGGAAGTGGAAAAAAGGGAAGAAAAGAAAAAAGGAAGTAAGAAAATTAAGGACAGAAATAAGAAAGGAATGAAGGAAAGAAAAGACGAGAAGAAGGAAATAAAGAGAAGAAAGGAAGGAAAGAAAGATGGAACAAAAGAAAAAACTAAGGAAGGGAAAAAGAAAAGAAAGGAAATAAGGAAGTAAGAAAATAAAGGACAGAAAGAAGGAAGAAAATAAGAAAGGATTGAAGGGAAGAAAGAAGGAAGTAAAGAGATAAGGAAGGAAAGAAAGAAAGAAGGATGGAAAGAAAAAAGAAGAAAAGAATGTATGACTGAAAGAAGTGAATTAGTAGTCGCTTGGTTGTATACATGGGTCGGTTCCTTATATTGGGAAAATTGAAAAAAAAGAAAGACACACTTAAGGCTTTGGCCAAACCAAAGATCAGGAGTAATGATGAAATGACCTCTTGCTCTTAAGTTTGACTTCAGAGTTAATGTAGTACAATAGAGTGTGAGTTAAAATGGGTCTGTGTTAATTTTCCTATGACAGAGTTCCATTTGAGAAGTGATGAGCAAACTCTCAGAATATCATTCAGATGAAAAATTCTCCAGAAATCACACACACCAACAAGGGACTTAGTTATTGTGCCCTATTGGTTGAGGTGCATTAACAAATGAAGTGGAGTGGAGTTTATTTATGGAGTGACCGGGACATTTAACTAATTATGAATTACAAATTGTACACTGGAATAGGCATAGCGTCAGGGCATGTATCGATAATCTGACTAAACCAAGCAGACAATCCACAAACTGCTCTTTTTCTTATGCACTCAGAAGTAAAACCATGTACACGATGGATAACTAATCTCACATCATCAATGTCTCAAGTTTTGCTACTTGTTTTTGTCATTAATCATTGATTTTTATGCCCCGCAATGAAGGTGTTGAATTACTTGGTCCTTTTCAGCCACAAATCCTTTCAAAATTGCTTACTGATTAGCAGTGGCATTGGGAAATGTGAATTTTGCATGGACTCTTTTCCATTTCAGCACAACCATTTCAGTTTTGCTTCAGTGCATTGTGCAGCTGCCTCACTTCTGTCAATGTGGTCAGGACAGAGACATGAAAACTCTCAGAGTGTAACAACATGGGTTTTTTAAGGGCAGACAGACCTAGTTTGCCTGTAACTTAAAATATGCCGCTCTAAAATGGCAGATTGCAATGCTACAATGCAAAAAACAAAAAAGGCTTTTTTTTCATGAAACCTGCAATGCTGGAATATAAGCACAGTTCATTTCCATTTAAGAAGGGCAGCTTGTCTCCCTCGTTCCATTGCTTCGGTCTGATGGAGTGTGTGTTGTGAGAGCGAGGTGAAATCTAAATCCTGAGCTAAGTAAAGATTTGCATCTGGAAAACTAATAAGCCTCCTTACGGGGTAGTTGTCAGAGCCTAATTGTCTTCAATTACCCTTTTTCTGGTCACAAAAGCTAACTTTAAACAGCTTCTTCCCTTAAACAGCTTCTTCAGCTCAACCTGTGTCTCACTTCCTCCATTAGAGGGCACTCTTTTATCATTCAGTGACGAGCCAATGCAGACGGTGGTTTGTGCTTTTCCTATTATGTTTTGTAAAATGGCAGTGCTGTCCTACAGAGCTAACATCTCGATTTCAAAATTAATCACGTTTGCTCAAAGTATTCATTCCCCAATGTGTTGAAATAGTGTTCACTTGTGCGCTGTCAGAGCTGACTGCAGTTTATATAAAAGCGGATGGTTTGATTGCAGCATGAAAGTATAAATCAGGGTGTCATGCTGATGTCAAACCTCATTTAAGCTGAATTTATAACCTGTTTAAAAAAGATACATATCCCTTCTTAAAATGATATGCTTGATGAAAGCGTGTGGCGTGACCCAGGGTGGGCTTTAGACAGAAAGACAATTTGCTCTTATGTTAAACGATATGATGGGTTGGGGGAATATTACTGAGAGATAGCAGTAACACTTTATTTGAAGGGTGCCTTCATAACACATTCATAAGCATTGCATGAATCTTTTATGAAGTAATGCTGGATGATTTATGAAAGGCTTATGTCAAAAGTTTTATGTAGTATGAGAGGAGAATTCATAGGTTGACAAGTTATTAGTTTGTTTTTACTAACAGTGCATTCATGAAGCCTTCTATGAAGTATCCATTCCATTCCTATTCATTTAGCTGACATATGGGCTTTTTCAAACAGTGTTTTAAATGCAAAATTGATTACCACTTTAGTTTGAGGGCATTATAATCATTCATTTAGCTGACTTATGGGCTTCTTAAGTAAGGAAAGTTTCATTGGGCTGGTTCTTTGTAATAGTTTTGAATGCAAATGGACCACCAACACTTCGATTCTATGCTCCTATATGACGCAGATACTGTAAGATGACAGATGGGATACTTCATAAAAGATGTTTTAAAGGTTTATGAATGTGCTGTTAATAAAAACAAATAATAAATAACTTGTAATATCAGTTTTAAAGTCTAAAACTGTCGAAATATAATGATAATTGAGGGGGGTTCTCTTCTTCTCTCACAAAGACCAAGTCACGAAGGGTTCTTCAATGGTTTCATTAGATAGTTAAGGGTTCTTAACTTCCTAAAACGGTTCTACTTGGCACCCTTTCTGATAGGGAAACATTCTGTTGTAGAGATCCACATTGAACCTTTAAGGGTTCCTCCAGAGGGACAACCGAATAACCTTTTCTAAGAGTGTACATAAAAACATTAACGTCACCTCACGAGTTTGGACATAAGCCTGACATAAATCCTACAGCAACACTTAATAAAAAATCCAAAAAAATAATGCAATGCTTATAAATGTGTTATGAAAGCCCAATGTAGGTACCCTGCAAATAAAGTGTGAGCTGTGTTTTCACCATTTCCCTTCTTTAACTCCACACTGCACAACAAAAACACACAGAACAGAGAGTGACAGCGTAAGGGATCCCATGTTTGGAATTCAAATTCAAGAATGAAAAACGCCCTACTGATCATTCTCCTTATTGAACCCTCATGAAATAGTCGATTTTCATTTGATATATTTTATTTTTTCAATAAAGATAAGTCTCTAGTGTTAAACGTCACATGTCCCTGATTTATTTATCAAATATGAGCACATACAGAAGGATTTTTAATTTGTATTCATGTCAAAAGCTATTCTGGTAACACAGCCAAGGAGCCTGAAATACAGTCAGAAAAGGTCTTAAAGATCACCGTTAAATACCTTAACTTAACTTTAACTACCAAGGAGCGGCCGTGAACAAAGCGGTGAGGTTTTTAATTCCTGTACATAGTCACACGTATTTGCGTAATGGCAGAATCCACAATCTGCTATTACAAGAAAAAGCCTTTCCTTATGTTTCATCAGAAGGATCTGACACGGATCGATCGATGGTCATCAAATTTTAAACATTTGCCTGACCTAAACTGTGAAACCGAGACCAATTTAAAGCTACAATAAACCTGTGATATCGATCACACACACAATTCATTCTGATTCAGAAGAAAGACAAGGAAGCTAATTGTATACTGTGCTATTATAGCAGCACTTTGGTTGATAACAATGTAATTCAATGTAGATAAGAAGAAATTCAAGAGTGTGTGCTTTTAACAGATGAAGGCCCTGAACAAGCACCTTTTGTCCTTACTTGCACTTGTGTATCTAATTTCAACAAAAGGTGAAAGTTCTCGGTTTCAAATAAATGATCGTGTAAGAAAAGTACCTCAATCCAAGCTAATTTGCAATCGTGAGATTCCATTTGATCTGAAACTTTATTCAAAGATGAAAGAAGGTATGCAAATGTGAACATAATACAAAAAAGCTATGGTAGTACGTTTGAGATATACATGTTTAATATTCAAAAGGAAAGAGAAAGCACTGAAGCTAACTAAACGTCGGATTCCCAAAACATCATGTGTCTAAACCAATGTAGAAGAACAATATTGAGTGAACTTGGCCCACTCGTTCCTTTGGATTATACAAGACAGCCAGAAATTCACGTAGATGAAGAAAAAATAATCTCTAGTACAAACCCATAGGAGATTAAGAGATCAGGTGGCAAACAAACCAGCTCAAACAGCCTTATCGTCCAATGGGATTATCAGGCCAGTAAAACCACTTGCACAAGAATATTATGTTTGATCTTTACAGAATGTATAGTGTCCTCAGCTGTTATTTTCTAAAAGGGAACAAAGGCTGTAAGTCTCTCACGACTAAAAGGCACATTTGGAGTGAAGCATCATTAGGCAGGGCTTATAAATTGTTTTCAAAGTCCATGAAGGTCCACATTTTATAGCATGATAGAGACACATACATTCTGTAGTGCAGTGTTTCCAAACCCAGTCCTCAGAACCTCCCCAAGATGGTCCACATTTTTGTTCTATCCCGTCTTCCAACACACCTGAATCATGTATTTGGTGTTTCTGATTGCTTGGTGCTAGGGGCTAGATGTTCTGAGATGTTATGAACAATTGAGTTTAGGGTAGTGGGTGGGGTAAGTGGTCATAGCTTTTCTTTAAACCAATTATTTAGACCTTTAAACATTTTATTTAAATGTTGAAGTGTTTTAAGAGTTCCCCAAGTCAACATGATATAACCATTCCAGTCGGTACCTAGTCTCGCAAGCCAGACTTTAAGCTACATCGTACTTTTTTCATCACTAAATGTGGCCAAAGAACCACCTACCTTCACTGGAAGAGGCCATTTGACTGACATTGCAAATGCCCAACCCCAGACATTTCTCACCATCTGCAAACATGTGAGGATATCTTGTTTACTTGCATTTCATTTCTTTAAACAAAATTCTTGAATAAATTTTAACGACGTGATTTCGTGAACTCTGTTCATATCTTGCTCAATTTGTCACGCTGTTCATAATTTTGTTTTCCAGTTGGAAACCGGCACACGGAAGTGCGTGTATACGAACGTGTGGAGAGCCAATCAGAACCTTCAAGATTCTGAAGCTTGTGGCCGGCTAAATGTACAAAAGGTAGGGCCGTGGGCTGAGCATCTGAGTCTAGTCAGTGCCTGTCACATTGTTAATATTTCAGCTTAAAACTCTATGGGCATTTTAAAAGAAATTGGTAATCGACATGACTTTGATTGATAGAATGGTTTCACATGGTGAGTTCTGAGTGACTGTAGCCTAAAATAGTGTTGCTAAACTACAACTATTAAGCACTAAAGGAAGCACCTACTAAATAAAAATTTTATTATTCAGAACATAAAAAAGCAATTTATAGCTGACATATTTTAGCTAATATGACATATGTATTTTTAATGTGAATTACATTTATATTAAGATTTAATTTCTTTTTTAATTTATTATTAAAATAAGAAAAATATAATAAACGACATAGATTTGTATTTAAATTAAATAAATATTGACATTTAGCGATGTGTGGTTATACATTTACACACACCCATCACTAGTTTGTATATCTGCGTCTTCTACAATTCATTGTAGCTAAAGGTCAGTGATTCCAGATTAATAAATGATTTATGAAGTCTATAAAGTTGTTTAACATTTTCATGGGTTCGTTGACTGAAAACATATTAATTTGCTTTGTTAGATCTATTATTTATTATTTTACTTTTTCAACTGGACCCTGAATGATTAACGGCGAAGACCGAGAGGATAATAATGAGGAAAATCTTTTTGGAGTCCTTTCCTCAGCTAATCCATTTAGAGCATTTTGGGTGTTTTGTTTTCAGGAAAAGTGTTTTTTTCAGTGTTTACAACTTTGCAATGAAAAGTAAAGCAGTTACATTCAAAGTGTTGTCATTTAGCCTCATTTCCATTAATGAGCCAAAATCATTTGCAACTCAAGAACTGAAAGAATGCAAATGATGTGTTGGTTTTATTGTGTTACAGAGGCTTGGTAAATATTTGAGAAGTGATTTGCCTCCCTGTATAGGTCTCTTCATTGCCTCTCTGCTGTAATTGAGATAAAAAAAGACAGCTATTATTGCTTGTGTATCACCACATAATTGGGAAAAATTATGATGGATGTTGCCTTTGTTGTTGTGACAGAGAGTAAGCTTGGCCCTCTGCCAAAGTCCACACACTATTTTTGGTCTTGTGCACGTGTGCACGTATTTATGGATTTACACAAACTACGCAAGCACTTGTCAAGCTTGCGGGATGGGTGGATGTGTATTTTCCACCCTCGGTTACAGATCTTGCCATTTTTACCTCAGAAATGATCACAAGGAATCACGAAGCTTTTGATATCTAAAATGTTTGGATCACTTAGTGGATCAATTTTAAAGTCTGTTTAATGCTCCTTTGTATGGAATGTATGGAACTATTGAATTCAAATGTGAAAAAACATTGTGTTATAGTGTATATTTATATACATAATATTCCTTTTGCAAGTATTTCGGTAAATGTTTAATGTGTGTGTGGCCCCCCCACTATAACACAATGTTTTTTCACAATTGAGAAATATGACACACTTAAACCCTGGTAAAACTGGAAAGCACATAAATGCACACACATGTACACTAAACTGCAAGACTGGGACAGGCCAACTGACTTTGTGCCTGTGTGTGTGTGATTGATGCTTGTTCTCATCATTATAGTTTTTCCTTTTTATTTTGCCTCATGCAGTCATATGATTATCCCTTCCTAGTCACAGACAAGGCTGCTGTGCTTAATACCTGGGCCTGGGACCAAACCTACTTTTTGGACCAACATGTTTTAATCAAATAGGCCTATTCCACATGTCAATGGATCCTCTGGTTCCCTTATCTGTCCCGGACCTGGGACAACTTCCCATGACCACAGGGCTGGTCACAGATCAGTCACAGCTGGGGGAAGACAAAGGCATGCAGGCAAACTGTCTTTTTGGGTGGTTTTAGGTCAAGTCAAGTGAGTATTTTTGAGTAAACGCTTTTAAAAGAGCTTTTGAGGTCAGTGCACACAAAACAGCATCATCTCATCTGAGTCTAAAGCAAGCTGTGAGGAATGATGTGATCGTGTTTCCTTCAGAGACTTAAATCATGATCATGATTGCAAATTCGAAATACAGGCCAACTAGCATGAAACTATATGAATGGTTAAGGTTAGGATGAGGGGTCGGGTTAGCTATTGTTGATTTTCTTATGATTTAATTTATATGCAATATACCGAAATCACATTATTAGAATTCCTACGAACATTGCATGATCATTAATCGATCGTTATGCCCAAACTTTGCATACAATTAGCAGTGACAGACTGCCTTAAATCCCATGACTTCCTGCTTCATTTTCCGTCAATTTTCCTCACGTTCCCAGACACTGGCAGTAATTTCAAAGAGATTTCAAAGCAAGGCCTACCTTTAACTTGTGTCCTGTGCATTCACTATAAATGCAAATGAATGCTCCTGAGAATAATGAACAGATAAGCAGAAGCTTCAAAGATAACTCCTGAAATGTTTCCTTAAAAAAGTAGCGTAATGAATTGAATTGGACGTATGTAAAAAAAAAAAAAAAAATTAAAAACTCTTTTAATTTAAAACTAACATTCAGCCCTAGTCAAGTTGAATAAGAAAGTGTAAACATTTAAATGTCGACCAAAGTGCTGAAGAGCTAAATAAAACTTATTGTACTGAGTAATTAGTATGATATACAGCTAAGTAATCCATAGTAAAAGAGGACACTATGCATACAAGCATTGAAACACATTGAAACACAGTGTGCCAGATGCAGACTCATAGGCCAAAAGTAAAGTGGAAACAATGAGAAAGAGTTAATGTAAAAAAAAAAGGAAAATATTCCATAGCCTTGGGGAGAACCAGAGAAAGCACCATCCCCATTAGCGCTCATGTTCTGTTCACTATTTAGCAATGGATGTCCCATTGACCCAAGTCACCTCTTTAGATTTTATATTTATTCATCATAATGGTTAGCAATTAGCAGCATTGTCAACAATAATATTAATGGGAATAGCCATCCAAAGCCCTCCAGTGTTTGGTGGTTCTCCTGATGGCAGGTGTGTGTGTGCACAGATGGGAGCGTAAATGAGAGATGGAGGAAACATGACTATCACCTGTCATTTATCCAGGGCCGTCTGATATAAAAGCTTAAGCCCTCCCTTTCTTTCAATAAAACCAAGAACATTAGCACCACCAGTGGTTGTAAGAAAATTACACCGAATGGTATGCAGTAGGCTGGGGCTGATTTCTTTCTAGATTTACGTTAATATTTGTGCCAAGTGAATACATATAGTGAAGCACCCGCTAGACTCGGTCTCCATTTGGGCCACTTCGCTGACACATCCATAACATGTCATCGGCAGTGATCAAGAAGGCACATGTGAAATACAATAGCGGGTGTAATGAACATGAACGAGCTGGATTACTTACTCGGTCATCCAATTTTCAAAATATCTTTGGAGAAGAAACTAGAAGTAAATGCACTAAGCACGCATTGTACCATTAGAGTACAAACAGAACTGTAAGTTTTGTGTTTCTTGGTTTGAACAAAAGGGCTGGCTAACGGTAAGCATAGCCAAGATTGAACATTTCTGTTTACCATGCTCATTATTCGGAGGAGACACGGCATGAGTCCGGCATTACTCTGGCCAGCATTGGAAACACTCTCCTCTTATTGCGCTTGTCAGCCATTCAAATAGGGTTGAGCTCATTCCAGATGACGAAGGCTGCCAAGTTCATACAAAGTGAAAAATTTGTTATGATGTGCAGCCTCAGACCTTCAGACCTTCAGTCATGTCAAGCACAACATACTGCCCATTGTTCTTCTCTGAGATTCCATTTGCTGGCTTTCTGGATGTGCATAACAGATGATACATATTTTGATCCCATATTTTTACGGCTTGATGGGCATTTATTGCCATAAAGAGCATAATTATAAAAGTTATAATGTACCTTAGAATGGACTCAGCTTGTCCAATGTGATTTCAGGTCAAACGTTTAAAAAAGCAAGGCAGATGCTCTACTCGCTTGTTCCAGACATCCTGCCAGTTTGTCTGCGACATTTCACACGGGTCTCAACTCCAAGCTGTCAAACCTGTTGATCCTTGACAATATACGGACCATCTTCAGATGCACTGTTGCATGAAAAATTGGTCTTTCAGTTTCAGGATCCCAAAAACTGGAGCTAACCTCACTTCAGGACCTATACACACCAGCTAAAATGGAGTCATGTTGGCTGTCTCATCCACCCTCCTGTCGCCATGCGCACCCCTCCATGATCGTCACCTCCAGCACGATTTTTTCAATGGCTGGTGTTATAAATAGAACCAAGTTTAAGGCGATTTCCATGAAAATTGTCAATCTAGTTAAACCCTGGGGTCATCTTTATCACATTCTGTGCTGTTGTCCTCCCTTGAACGCCATATGGTGATGAGGACCAGGTTACTCTGCCTTCATAGTAACCTATCTCTTATTCGCAAGTTCTTTCTCATTTAAGAATGTTTTCCGATGCTCTGAATTGTTCTCTTCATTATCCTTTTTTTTCCAGGTGTCTCCTTTGTTATTGGCCTCTTGCTCCTTCTGAATGTCGTCAGACAATATGAGGTCAATGATATATTGAGCATGAAACGATGCATTTATGGTTGCTGACAGGATTGGGTTTACTGACGTGTGCAGCATTTTAGTATGGTTCCAAGTAGAAGCCCTTTGGGAAGCTAAAACCCTTAACCCTACAAAGAACCCTTGAAGAACCTATTTTTTTCTTGGAGTGAACACAAGTCAATGGAAATACCACACTGGGGGGAGAATGGGGGTGAGAATGTAAGTGAGACAGAATGACAGTCTAAAATATTGGAAACCCATTTGATGTCCGTAAAGGGTTCTTTGATTGTCCCTCTAGGGGAACCCTTAAAGTTTATTTGTAGAACCTGCAACAGAGGGTTTCTGTTTCAGAAAATGTTCCAAATAGAACCCCTTGAGGAAGCTGGTACATGTACACAAAGCTTATTCGTCATGTGTTCTAGTTGCAATAAATAATTTGTAGATACTGTACTAAAAATGTCTGGTAAAAAAAATATTGTATCTTCATGGTAGACAGCTTTTTTACATTTTAAAACAAGTTTAACGTTTGCTAAATGTGGAATCACACCAGGAAAAGTCATTAAATTAAAATTATACTGAAAAATGGTGGCATTTCACTTCTGTTAACCTCAGAAATGAGTCATTCATCTTTGACCTGAGTTCAAAAAGAAGGCTAGAAAAATTGCCAGAGTCACGAGCCCTTGGAGGAGGGGCTCTCCAGAGATCAGGATGTGGATTAAATATTAACCAATGAAATTAAATATGAAATCGCAAAAAAGGCTTCATTACCTCTCCATGTTCATTACCTCTCATCTCCCAAGAACCCAGAGTTATTCATTAAGCTCTCCCACTACCCAGGTCGAGCTGAATGCATCACAGAGAAGATTTTGAACATTGTAGTGGATGGGTCACGTATTAACATAGTTGGAGGGAGAGTCATTTACTAAATTAATCACAGCATTAACCCCAGGCTAGTCATGGCCATGTAAAAAGACGGTGTTAAAAGTGCCTTAAGCTCAGGAGGCCATGTCTGCCGAGTTCATAAACCTTATTACAACCTTATCCTTATCCTTCAGCATAAGTCTTTGGTTACTGAGTAATATAATAGTTTTACATGGTCTGTCGTAACTGCTTAGATGAGTAATTATTTTTGAGGTCTGGATATATTTGACTTATTGTACTTTTTGGGATGTTTCTTCTGTCCTCTTTTTTAGTTGAATGTTTAAGTGATGACTTTGTCGCCCCTTCTGGCACAAATGGAAACTGTCCAACACAAACTAATTATTGAACTTTAAAAGACCTGTCGTTATAAATAATCAGAGCATCGATATTCATCGATTATTTTTATTTATTTTTTTCAATTTAGCGTTTAAAAAAAAATCAATTAGATCAGGAGCAGTGGCGTAACTAGGATCTTATGGTCCCAATGCAAAAATATATATTTATGGGCCCCCCATAAGAAAATTACTTTCAATGAATAAAAAATTACAATGCAATTTACTTTATTTCCCGAGAACCCTTGCTGTGTGTGACATGCATATTTTGATAAAATACTTTTTAGATTTTAGAAGTATAAATAATTAATATAATCATTCTGCAAGTTGCGAAGGATCCATTTGAAAATGGTTACCATGCAGGAGATGCATTATGAATAAGAGAGAGATAAATTGACAGAAGGGCTGATTTCCAGATACGATCAAAGTTGATACAGTATGTTAAATTATCGGATCTGCTTTATAAGCCATAGGTGGTGCTAAACTTGACATATAAGGGACCCAAAGACGTCAATAGGTCGATCGCCACGGGCCCCCTCACACTACGGTCCTCAGTGCGATTGCCCCCCCCTGCACTGCCAGTAGTTACGCCACTGATCAGGAGGCAAGAAACGACAACCTGTGTTCCTTGTACATTTCAAAATTTTCTCTGCCAACTGTTGATTCAGAGTGCCCTAAAAATCTGCAAACTATCTGTCGCACAGACTCAGCCTGATTGTAAATCGTGGCTATAATCGGGGTAAAAAAGGGTGTAACATTGGCTTAAGCCTCTTTCTAATCAATATAAAAAGCAGCCTAGGTCCCCAACAATGTGAGGCTGCCTGATATTGGCTATGAGAGTCCCTGAGGCATAAATCAAGCCTCTGCTCTCATAAAATATTATTATTTGTGGCTTTTTTATTTCTATATGTACCAAAAGATTAAAATATGTGTACGTTTTTATTGTGTCTATTGTGTTTGTGTGTGCCAAGTTTGAATGTTTGAACCATAAGATGCCCAACACAATCATGAATACATGCAAGCATTCTCTGTTGTGATAGTCTGCATTTTGTGTAGCATGAAATAAAAGTAAGAAAGCCAGATCCTGAGATCTAACAGTCACTCTTCCTAAAAGCCGCCCGTGTCCTCCAGGCCTCTTCGTCATTTCCCCACACATGGCACCTCCTCATTAGGACTGCCACATGCATGAGCGAGTGACAAATAATGAGGATTAAGAGATGAAAGAGGCCCCAAAAGTAATATGCTTTATCAGCACTGGAATATGATTTATGCTTCTCGCTTTGACTTGTTTAACACAGATTAATGAGCAACTGAGTCCAAACCCTAATTTTTTTCGTATTTGTAGAGAAACAGGATCACAAGCCGAACACTCTGATCGTAGATGTTTGCAGAAACACACCCTGTGCTCTGATTTAATGGGTCTGAGAAAGCATGTGGGTTGGTGTTTGTTTTCAGCATCCTGTTTACACACCACTTTCACAACGACTGAAAGCATCATGGAGACAATAATCCTGGTCCACATAAGGAAAATAAATTGAAACATATAGTGGCGACTGCAGTTAATTCATTATTATTGTGGGGCCTGGTTCTCATTTTCAGCTTCAGCCCATAAGGAATGGATTAATGTGTAACTTTTGAAGTCTTTGTGTGTAAAGGAAATATAGAGAATGCACTTTTATTTTTATTATGTATGCTCTCAAATAAAAAAATTAAAAAAGCCATAGAGGGTAAAGTGAAAAAAAAAAGTGTTTCTGAGTCATTTCCACTTTATTTTTATTTGCAGAAGCATTTAATGACAGGAGAACCGTACTGATTATTTTAAAATATTTTAATGGGACGTTCCTTATGTTTAACTCTATAATAATCATTCTAAGCATGTAAGAATCAGAATATTATTACAGTAGGGTCCTAAAGTATGATTCCACTACCAGGAACGGTATTTATTTCATCGTTTATCAAACACTATTACAAAATTTTACTTACTGATATTTCTTATTTAAAATGTATTAATTACAATTGGAACATCTGTTTTTTTCTCACTTTCCATTTTTATGTACCAATTGCTTAATTTTTTAATTTTTTAATTTTTTTAAACTGATGTGCCAACATTTTAACTGTATGTGGTAAAATGATTGATGGATAATTAGGTATAACTTAGATTTGAAGCACAGACTCTCTGTGGTGTTCTGACTCATAAAGAGGAAACGTTGCTGAACACAAAGAACATCTGTGACAAAGCCTTGGCTATATTTGTCTAACGTCACCAATGTCAACTAAACAATCTTTCTTCTTTGGAAGAATGATTCATGCCTGAAGTCATGATGCCACATGGCACACCACCAGTTCAACCCAACCCAGAGGATCTGCCTCTACTTTTGTTTCAGTGAACCAAGAGGAGCAGTGACAGGAGCTTAGGAATAGGACGATATTCCAAAGCCAAGCAGGGATCTTGGATTCCTCAACCATAAAAAAAAAGAGAGATATTTATTTCTTAGCAATAAAACTGGGGGACTTTCTAAGAAGAATCATGTAGGTTGGCAAGTATGCATCATGGTGAAATGACAAACAAGGAAAAAAAACAGCATCATAAATATTGAACAGCAGTCATTTATAACGCTGAAACATGCAAGTGCTAATTATGATGAATCAGTGGGATGATTTATTTGTGACACACAACATCAGCCTCCATTAGAAGGTATATACTATTATTGCAGCACTGGAGAAGCTATTGTACATACTGGGCTGTTTGGCGTTCTCCATCTGGTTTTCAGCTTGAACATAAATGGCTAGGTAACTTGTACACCATGAAAATATCTGGCCTAACATTTGCCACTGGAACAGCTTCTGGAGGATCTGGTGTAGTTGATTGTTCATCCTGCTTAATTAAGGTGCTGGCTTTGGGTAGTGCCAATGCAAACCGTTTGAGCTATCACCTTTGGAGCCTGGTCATGATGGCAACAATAGTGGCCGTCACTCAAGGCGTTTGGGAAACTGTAAGTTTCTAATGTTCCTGTTCTTTGGAACAGTAGACATGCTGGTGATTCAACTTTCATCCAACAGAAGAGGTTGGAGGGGCATCTGAGAGACTGAATCTGTATATCGATGAGTCCAAAGCCACGACCATGTCTTTTAATCTTACATTGCATATTTAAACTCATAAAAAGGGGCTCCTTAAGGGTTCTTTGGATAGTTAAGGGTTCTTAGCTTCCTAAAGGGATTCTACTTAGAACCCTCTCTGAAAGAGAAACTCTGTTGTAGGTTTCTACTTAGAACTTTTAAGGCTGGGGTTGTACTTGCTTTTAACTACGCATTCGCAAGATGGCTGCCATGCGTATTCTGTGTTAATTTGGCGCGTCGATTGTATACGTCCGGAAAAATTAACGAGATGCATTTGCATGGTGCAATACCAATGTAAACAGTGGGGGCAGTATAGCGCAATGTGACGCAATGTCTGCAACAGACTGAACTAACTAGAGCTGTGTCTCAAATCGCATAGTTATGTACTATTCTAGACAGTTTTAACACTAACATATTTCCCTATTATGGTTAGTGTTTGAATTCTTTTTTTTAAAGAAGAAGAAAATAAAAACACATTCATGTTGCCTCAAAACCTACCAAAAAGTCTGTTTTACACACTAATCTTCTGGATCTTCTAGATTAGTAAACACATTTAAATGCAAGCTCATAGTATGCGATTTGAGACGCAGCTCATGACAATAATTACAACATCGGTGGAAAGTTTTAAAGAGAAACTGACAGAGCTCATCTGTGTGTTTAACATCTCCAGATCTCCATATCATCCTGCAGATGTACAAAAGGTACGCAGGCGAGTATGTGAACAATGCAGCTGCCATGCAGCAAGTATAACCCCGGCCTAAGGTTTCCCCCAGAAGGACAAACTGAAGAACTCTTAAGGGTTCTATATTTAACCTTTTTTTTTTCACAAGAGTGTACCTACAACCTGACATATTGTTGCGTTTGTATGCATACATGACGCCAATTATCTTATATTGGAGTACAGTGATGAAGAGGAAACAAACATTTAAAACCTTTTTTATTTTATTTTATTCCAATTGTAATTGCCTCTCAAGCAAATTGTAAATAGGTCTCACCACTCTAAAAATATTCCATTAAAGCATTAAGAAAGCCATGATGAGGTTTTGTTTTATTTTTCCGTTCCCCCAGGGTTTGTTGAAACTGTTGCCACATAAAAGCACCAACAGAACCATTTAAACAGTTTTATTCGAGCTTTACATACTTACCTAGATTCTACCATTCCTCAACACGAGGCTGTTTGCTTGCGAGGGTGGCACGACAGCACTTTTATCAGACCCTTGACGGATTTGGCAGAAACATATTTCTCCCTCGGAGAACTATTGATTTCTCCACTAACTTCCCTTTGCTTCGGTATCGATTGGGTAGTTTAGCTTGAGGGCATCTCAATGGGAGCTTTATGGCAAAGCCTCTCTGGAGCATGCCTTATTTAGACAGAGTCTTGTGCAATACACATAAATGCTGCTTAAGGTGGCTCTCTAATGTACCCTAGGGATCGATATTTGAAATGATTTGGGAAGAGATAATACTCATTTTCTTGGGCTAATATAAAATAAAAAAAACATGAAGCGTTATAATAACTTGGTATCACAATTTTCGGGCATCATAAAAGAATGTGTATAACTTATCATCACTTTTTATGACTTAATAATTGTTTTTATGTCTGTTTGAAATATAATGTTTTTTTTTACCTTGTGTGTCCTAATAGCCAATAGCACGCCCTTTATCACTCCAGAAAACTTGTGTGGATTAAGCTCATGCAATTCTATTGACTTCTTAAAAGCAATATAGAATTTCGATACGAAGACATGTCCTTCACTGAGATTTATAATGTATCAAGTCTATTATTTTATTGATTAGAATTTTTGGTTAAACTGTGTGGGATTGTAAGGTTCCATCAAAATGACACTGCAACTGTGCGGACTCAGATGAGCCAATTTGAGAAATTTATGATTTTTTTTTTGCTTAGGCTTGACTTTTGACTTCATTTGTATGGAATCCAACAAAATTCATCTCACTTGGGTTGGTGTAGAACATAAAATAAAACCTGTAATTCTGGTCAAAAAAAAGGAAGGTGGAGGTGTAGGCACTTACTTTTTTTAAACAGACTGAATTATAGTAAACCGTAATGTGTTCATCCCCTTTTATGGCTCTGCAGAAGAGAAAGAACGGCATGGGAAGGAGTTTTTGGTGTGCAGTAATGGTTACACATTGATTTTTCTCCCGGTGTGACAAGGGCAAAGTCAATTTGCCTTCTTGTGTTTAAAAAAAAAAAAAAAGCCTCACAGAAGAAGCAATCCTCAAAACTGTAATAAGTCTGAAAATGGATTAGTTTAGAAATGGCATGATATATCACAGATTTGATAGCTTCAACACTTTGCATATATCACAGAAAAAAATATATAATTTATATTTCTAATCTTTTGTTTCCTCTAATACATATTAATCTTATATTGGAATCTTATACTGTAATTATTTTTGGAGAATATTTCAAAGGTTCCAACCGACATTTGCTGTTTGAATCTCTGACCTGAACAAATCGGCCATATAAAAAATATATTTAAAAAAAAAGTAAAATAGAATAGAATAGAAGAATAGAATGCTCCTTTATTGTCACATATACAAGTACAGTACAGTGACATTCA
Organism: Olivaichthys viedmensis; assembly: GCA_028565825.1. Lineage (NCBI taxonomy): Eukaryota > Metazoa > Chordata > Actinopteri > Siluriformes > Diplomystidae > Olivaichthys > Olivaichthys viedmensis. The sequence continues at coordinate 1,623,127 of JAOUQW010000038.1, read as the reverse complement.
TTCTTCGCATATCCCAGCATGTTGGTAAGCTGGGGTCAGAGGTCAGGGTCAGCCATGATACAGCGCCCCTGGAGCAGGGAGAGTTAAGGGCCTTGCTCAAGGGCCCGACAGTGGCAGCTTGGCGAAGCTGAGGCTTGAACCCACAACCTTCTGATCAGTAGCCCAGTGCCCTAACCACTGAGCCACCACTGCCCTCCATCGATATCTAAATCGAGTAAATTTCATTTCGGACCAAAAAAACTCTACAAGAGCAACCGTCATTCGTCCATTTTGAGCTTGTTGATATAAAGATGGCACTATGATGTTATGATGCTGGAAACGTACCGCGTTTTCTGACCGCAAGTTGGCAAATTCACTTTTCTCCAGAATAACCATGTCCTTCCTAATGGAATCCAGATGAGCCATAATTTGCTGGAGTGCAATTTCCTGCAGCAGAAAGCCCAATGAGAAAGAGCCACACAGTAACGAGTGTGTGCCTACAGCGTGTGTTCTTGTGAAGCCCTGACTGACGGTTTGACTCTTTACCTGATGAGCTCCTGTTACCATGTCCCTGTACACAATGTCCATGTTGGCTGTTGTGAGAGTCACCAGCGCGTTGACGATCAACTCCGCCTGCTTCTTTTCAAACCCTACACAAAACGTGGCTCGTATTACAAACAGTCACAGATCCTGACAGGTTCAAGTGTTAAACTACGATCGGCTAATCTGCACGTACTAGAACATTTGTGAATTTTCGGAATTCGAGTTAAAATGTGACCAGATCTTTATCTAAATCCTAAAAACAGATCAAGGATTTTGGATTGTACCAGCAAATTCTCCAAGAGAACGTCTATTTTTCTGTCTGTGAACTGAACTTCAGCAGAAGGTGGGTCTTGCGGCAAGATAACGACCCTGAAAACACAAGTTAGCCTACCAAAGAATAGTTGACGCAGACGAAATTTCACACCTCGGACTGGCCAGACATTAACCCAATCGAAATGTTGTGGCAGGGCCTGAAGCAGGGAGTTCATTCAAGAAAACCCACCACCATCACCGTGTTGAAGCAGTTTTGTCAGCAAGTATGGGCCAAAATATGTCCAAGCCAGTGTGCAGGGCTGTTCAGCAGTCACACTCTTAGAAATAAAGGTTAAATCTAGGACACTGAAGAGACCTTCTGGTTTGACCCTTTGGGGGAATCCTTCAAGTACAACAGAGGGATTTCCCCATCAGAGAGGAAGCCAAGAACCGATAATTACCCGAAGAACCCTCGAGGAGCCCTTTTGTCATTTGGTTGGCAAGTCATTCCTACTCACGGGGAGTGTAGGTAGGTATAGGTGAACCCATATAGGTTCACATGCTTTTTCCAAGAAAGCCAGTTTAATTTCGAATCTTGCTCGTGTGTTGTTTTTATTGGGTTCTCTGTCTGTGTTTATGACTCATGAAGATCTGGTCACATGTACGCAGAGATCCTGAACATTCACAAGGGTGCAGCACACTTTGTTTCTGCACCACTGTACCGTTCGACTCCAGCTCTTTGACACATGCATGACTGTCGAAGGTCAGCTTTCTCTGCTCCAGAGGTGTCAGGTCCACTTTCCGCACCTCGTATGTCCTCCTGCTGCAGCTCGCGTGGAACCCTGGCAGGACACAAAGACAAGCTGAAACCAAACAAATCAAGAAGCTGAACAGCCTCAACGAGAAGCATGCTGCACTTGACCTCTCGGGAGCGCGCAGGGTCGCGGGGACGCGCAGGATCGCGGGGCGCGCTCGAGGGATCCGACACGCTGTCTGCTCGGGAGCGCGCAGGGTCCGCGCAAGAGCGCGCGCCAGGAGGACATGATCCAAAACGCTTGTCCGATTATTTATGATGGGGGGGGGAATAAAAAAAATGAAAAATAATAATAAATTTTTTTTTTTTTTTTTTTTTTTTTTAAAGTATAACTAGACTAATGAGCTCGTGAACGTTTTTAAGGTTGCAGTAAATAAGGAAGTGTTGTTTAAAAAAAAAAAAAAAAAAAAAAATCTATATCGTCAGCTTTTCTAAACAGGACGATTCGGTTCAGTGTTAGAAGAGTCGACACGGAGTTACTAACTTACAAAAAGATACGAGCTCAATTGTTACAGCGAGTTGCGTCACTTTTATTTGTGGGTTAAATCCGGACACGACACCATGCTTCCTTCATAATGTACAAAAAAAGAAAAAAAAGATTAGGGCTGAGAGTCGATTCCCCAAAAAAAAAAAAAAAAGAGTCAATTCTCCCCGATGCAATGACACGGAGTCGACTCCGAAGAATCGTTGTGCGCCAACTGAGGTTGCGGCACATAAGGTTAATAAATGATGCGAATATCGCTTGTTGTTTATATTATTCATATGATCAAAAGACACTGTCGTGTTGTTCGTGCATCTGAATAATGTTGCGCCGTTTCCCGTATTTCACTCTGTGGAATCGGACGATCAAGAAAAAGAATCATTGTTGTGGAATCGACTCTTTTGAATGACTCGGGAGTCGGGAGTCGGGAGTCGGAGTGCGCACTAATCTAGTGCACACTACGTGTGTCCGAGTCGCGAGGCGTTTGAGATGGAGCCATTATTACCCGAAATGCAGCGCGTGGGCCCGTGAGTCGGATTTTTTTTAAATAAAGTTAACTTTATCGATTCCTCGAGGTGTCATGGCGGCGGCCGCAAGCCCGGGTCCGTGGCGCGGGTTTCTCGCCCTGGCGCTCGGCGTTTCCGGTCTCAAGTGTCTGCTGATGAGCGCATAGTGAGTGACGTCACCGCCTTCTTTCCACTCCTAACGCTGAACGTTCATGGCGAGGGTCTTAGTACCAGCAAGAAGAACCGAGAACCGAGAACCGAGAACCGTGATCTTAATATAACCGCAATGTCGGTATAATCAAAGTGTTTCGCCCAGTCCCAGGCCACGTGGCTTAGCCGCAGTCACCTGACTGGGCCTGGGCGAAACACTTTGATTATACCGACATTGCGGTTATATTAAGATCACGGTGCTTGTGGTTACAGTTTTTTTTATTTATTTATTTATTTATTTATTTATTTATTTTTTTTAATTTATTTATTTATTTTATTTATAAAAAATTTTTTTATTTTAATTATTTTTTTTTTTAATTTATTTATATTAATTTATTTT
>JAOUQW010000038.1:1597935-1613658 GCA_028565825.1 Olivaichthys viedmensis | reverse complement strand
AACATATTATAAAGGCTTACTTTATATAGACTTAATCCAGGAACTATAAGGTATTATGTATGCTATATAACACATTATAAAGGCTTACTTTATACCAACTTATTTCAGCCATTATAAGGTATTATGTATGCTATATAACACATTATGAAGGCATACGTCATACAAACTTATTCCAGGCATTATAAGGTATTATGTATGCTATATAACACATTATAAAGGCTTACTTGATACAGACTTATTCCAGGCATTATACGGTATTATGTATGCTATATAACACATTATAAAGGCTTACTTGATCCAGACTTATTCCAGGCATTATAAGGTAAATACCTTATACAATATGAATATTATTATTAGTATTGTATAAATACCTTATACAATAATAATGTTATTAAATATGCTATATAACGTGTTATGAAGGCATTTATAATGTGCTATAAATGCTGGATTCATAGGAAATGTTACTGAATATTTTTTAAAGTGGACGTGGAGCCTTCAGTAGTTTATCAAAAGAATGTGAAACATTTTCTCTTATTTTTACCTGCTATGTTTGTTCTTTAAAAAAGTTTTAGAAATATTGTCGCATATTTCAAGCAATGTTGTTGTGATGTCATTATCAACACTGTATTTTAAAACCGTAACTTTATTATGGTATACTGTAAAACCTGTGTATCATCACACCCCTAAAGCAAGCTCCCAATTAACAGGTGACACTCAGAAATGCATCGTATTATTTTTTATTTCAGCATTGTGTAAATCTCTCTACATGCATTGGTCCAGGTTGACGCTCTGGCTCAGCGGTGTGGACAGGGCCGGGTGGCTCAGTTGGCACATGTAGGTTCTCCCGGCGCTCCAGCGCTGCTTACTGAGCTTCAGCACGCTGGTCTGGGAGAACGTGCCGTCGGCCTGACGCTGAGACGGACCCGTCTGCACCTCAGCACCCGCCACACTGCTGCCGTCCTCAGACCAGGACACGGTAGTACTGTCAGGGTAGAAACCCCGAGCCACACACACCACACTGGCACCGTCCTCAGAGAGAGGAGAACCAGAGGGAACAAGCAGGAGAAGGGACGGAGGAGACGAAGAACGATCAGATATCACTAGGGGAGGAAAACTCGGTAAAATTAATCACGATCAACATTTACGGCAGTATTCTCGTCCCAATATCATGACTATCAACAGGCAATATTGTTATATTGTTAGCCTATTCATCATTATGCCTATTAATAATAATCTGTTACAAAGTCCATCCAGTATTAATTAGTCTATCAATTCTTATGCCTATTAAGTACAAAAGTAGACAAAATGGATTTTTCAATAAAAACGATTTTGTTCAATCGATTATAATGCTTATTAATTACTCTTTTAATTGGTATGCCTAATTATTACTTATATTACAATGCCTCATCATTATTTATTTGCACATAAATTATTAGAAATTATTATTATTTGCCTAATAGGGCCGTCAAATTCCTGTAAAGCGAATCAAAATTTAACTCGATTTTTACACAGTGAGGTCGAATCCCAAATGGCCTCCTATTCCCTATGTATGCTCACTACATAGAACCTACGTGCACTAAATGCCCAGTACAACGCTGCTTAAAATTCAGCCACAAAAAAAGAGCGACTCCATTAAGTACTTGTTGGAAATGATTAACTACTTACATGTAATATCACTTTTAAGACACATACTTTGTTCATGAAAATGGTATGCGAAAAATAAAGTATACCATAACTTATATGCATTTATCCAAAGCCCTTTTCCGACATCAATTGACGAGTCATTTAGCCAAAAAGTTTAGAAGCGCTTGTTTCAACACACTTACGTTAAATGGCTAGAAGTAGAACATGGGACCGTAAACATTAGAAATACAAATTTTGGGATTTTGTATACGAAAATATGACAAAAATGTAAATGTTATTCAAACAGTGACATTTATTCCAACAGCTCTAATGCCTATTAAATAAAATAATTAATTAAAAATAAAAATAATAATAAAGATTTGTCAGTAATGTACTTAATAAGCCAATGTTGACACAAGGTTGACATAGAAATAATGTTTAAATAAATCAAATGAAGATTTGCTTACCAAGCTTGGTGCCTTGAGCAAACACAGTGACTTTGTTGCCGTCTCACAGAGTTAGAGCTCAGTACAAAAACCTGATCGTGGACACATCACTGCTTCTGAATGGAAAATGAACACCAGATTCTTATGAAGAGCAGAAAATGAGCAGATTTAACACAAAAACTGGTGTTTCACTGAGTCACTTGGTGTTGAGAGTCCTTTAAAAAGGTTTGGTAACACTTTCGATGAAGCCTGTATTCATAAATCATTATAACTGTGCTTCTAACTTGTAACAATGCTGTGGATGCATTTTGATTAACTCTAATAACATCTCATAAAGCCCCAAGAATTTAAAATGGCCTTAACGTAGACAAGGATACGTGTTATTTTTAAGATGTTTCGGGACAAACCATTTTGGATTTTGCAACCTTCTTGGCATGGCATCATGCGCAAGGTCATCATTATAAGTCAGAACAGCAGTACAGTACACCACATGGGACATTATGATGAATGATGTGTATAAGTCCTCAAGGAATGAATTCTAATACTTATGAGGTGTTGTTAGAGTTTATAAAATGCATATAGTGCATTGTTATTAAGTGACACATCATTATAAGGACAGTCATAGTAGATGTATAAGTACAGGCTTCAGAGGAAGTGTTGGTGGAGGTTTTTGTACGACGACCTCGTGAGACTGTAGCACTGTGCTACGCCACAGTGAACACAAGCACAGTAATAAACCGCTTCATCTTCAGCTTCCACTGCTTTGATATGCAGATAATCCTGATTGCCCGAGTCAGTGTAAGTGAATCTGTCGGCTAATCCACTCGCTCTTACGTTATTTCGGAGCAGAAACTGAGGAGTGCCACCAGCTTTTTGTTGGTACCATGAAATGTAATTCTCATCATTTTCAGCCGTGCAGAGTAGCGACACCGTGTCGCCCAGCTTCACCGATTTGGACTTCTCCTGGCTCAAATCATACGCCGCCAAACCTGATGAAAAAGCAAGCGAGACAATTTCTATATGTACATCTATTCCACGATTCACTATTAATGAACTGATAAAAAAGGGATTTAAACGTGTGCATCATTTCCACGTTAATACAATATAATGCAGCAACACAATTATTGCCAAAAGTAAGTCTATTCATATCTTTATTAATGCTATTATTAATTACCCTCCTAATTAGTGTGCTTAATTCTGACTTATGTTACAATGCCATCATCATTCTTTATTTGCACATGAATTATTATGCCTAATAGGACTGTTAAATGGAATATTTGTAATATTGCTTTTAGGGCACATACTTTGTTCTTTATTTTTTTCTTTCTATAATTAGAAAATTGATACATATTTATGAATAAATATCTGGAAGAAGAAAAAAAGAAAGTGTGCCATTATTTAGCATTTATTCAGACCTCTTTTCCGACATCATTTCCATGTGAGTAAAATATAGTGCGTCAACACAATCATTGGCAAAGGTAAGTAAAAGGCAAAATTATGCTGATGTTATATATTTGATTTATTTGAGTGGAAATGATTTACACATTCGAATCAAGTAAATAATAATAATAAAAAAAAGAAATGTTAGCATCAAGAAAACTATGTAGAAGTTTCTATTAAGGACGTTAATACGCTGTCTATACACATATTAAGGCAGTAATGGTGCTGTAATGATGCCATTTTGGGTTTGAAGGCTCTTACCGGTCACGGTGAGCAGGAGTCCAGCGACAGACGCAGTGTTCAGGATCATCATGTTCACTTGAGAGTGAGTGTTCAATCTCCGTAGGCGCGGGTTCTTATAAAAAGAGCGGGATGGACACACAGCACTGGTGAGTAGGGGGTGAAAAAGCGAGAGAGAAAAAGAGAGAAGCAGGTGGTGGGTGTGTGTTTCAGTTCCTCATCCTTTCCGAATCTCAGTGCCGTTTCTCAGTATAGCTAAAGGGGAAAAACCCCAGCGCTCTGCACACCTGCACTGATCGGCACTCTAACACACGCACACACATACACACACACACAGACTGACATGTAGGAGAAGCAGAACAACGAGTGACTCGGCCTATTTGGGGAAGTTTTAAGAAAAGGCTCCTGGGTGAAGCTCCCTCATGAAGCTGGTTGAGAAGATGGTGAGAGTGTGCAGAGCTTCATCAGGAACACTGTTAACAATTTCACATAGAAAATACTTAAAGTAGTGTTAATGTCTTCATTATTATTCTAAACTAGTAGAAAATAGTAAATTATATATTTCATTTTGGTTGAACTGATCGGTTAACCGCTTAAACTCCCAGGAGCTGTCAACGGGTCCAGACTTACATTCCTCACTTGTAACAGCGTACCTTTCCTATAACTTTCACTGTAGTTACTATATAATTCATATTAGTTACTGAATAATAAGCTTTCAGATGAATAACTGAAGAATAAGCTGGGATTTTAAGATAGGTGCAAATGTATCATCCTAATCGTTTAGCTCAGTGAAACCCCTGCGTACTCTTTGAGTGTCTCCGCTGCTTGTGTACGAGCTGAAGATGTGTTTCGGCGCTGAACTACAGCAGTCTTGTTCTCATAGATATGAATTCAAGTCCAGAAACGTCCATTAGCAGTCAGAGAATCGCTCAGTGCTGATAGTGTGAAGAGCTTTGGGATAGAGAAAGGGCCTACTCTCTCTTTGTCGCTCTCATTTTCTCTTTCCCTCATTCAATCTGTCTCACACTCTTATACTTCCCCACTGTTTCTCTTCCTCACTCACATCACACTTGCCTCTCTTTGCCTGTCTCTTAGTTTTTCTGTATCTCCTCCTCATTCAAGCATCTATCTGATCTCTCTGTCTCTCTCTTTCTCACTCCCATCACTCACCTCTCTTGTCCTGTCCTGTTCTCTCTATTTCTTCTTTTTCTGCCTCTCTTTCTCTCTCTCTCTTCTTGCTCTTTTCTTGCTCCCTACCTCCATTAGCATATCACGTGTAGTCTTATCCCATCACTCCATCACTCTTCTCTCCCTCTCTCTGTAGGATAAGTCCAGGCTTGTAGCAGCAGGCTACCACGATAACAGAGGACCAGCGTGTCCTCTACACACATCCCAGGGATAAACAGGGACAGGGACATCAAGTGTCGGGCCCCACAGCACTGCACAGTTTTTTTTGTCCTATAATACACTGTATTTATCTGACCAGCTGATTCTCAAGGCTTTGAGAAGATTGCCCCGTCTGGGTCCCACCTTATATATTCGGATTGTGTGGTTAGCACGAGGTACAAAACTGAAGAACAGATGCTGAAAATCTGCTCACTATAATCTAATAATCTGATTGATTTAACACAAAAGTAATATTTCTTCAGCCACTGACTGTTCCTGTGCTCTTAAAAATACGCTTTTCCCGGATATAATGATCAGTGAGACAAAATTTAATGATAAAAGCTTTGATTTTGATGAATGAGGGCCATATGAAACTGTCACTGCTTTTAACCATGCAAATGATTATTTATCTTGATTAAACTACAATGATAAATATACACTTTGATTTGTATACACTTTAGGCCTTAAATCCATATATAAAGCAACTATTTAATTTAAACCGCAAATAAATAGACAACAGTCCTCAGCCTACACGCATACACACATACACACACACACACACACACACACACACACATACACAAAAGTAAATAAACCTTTTTTAATGCTTTGTTAATTTCCCCTATTATTTTACACACTTCTCACTGTACAAATTCATGCCTACAGTCTGTGGACAGGGAGAAATGTGTATGCTTATTATGTCTTAAATACATCCTCTGCTATGTTTCCCTATCTGAAGGACGTTGTCAGATGTGCCTCGTTCTCGGCGGGTGAAGATGGAGCAATGAACAAAATATTCTCGAGGTGACAAATTTTAACACCCTCCATGCACCACCATCCAGTATCTATTAGAGACATCCAAGTCTCCTTTGAACTCCTGAGAAATAATGGTACTAAACTGTAGCTTTGCTTGTCACTAACATTTAGTGTAAGCCTGTCAGTGCGTAACCAGTAGCTAGCAGCATGTAAGCTCAGCGTGTTAGCTGACGGTTTCGTTGCATGTGTTTTTAAATGACGTCTGTCTCAGCAAAACGTCCTTATTGAACAGAAAACGAAAAGAAGAATTCACATCCCGCATTGTTCTGCTTCGAAATGTTAGTTTAATGCCCATCCCACCCCTCATCCAACCTCAATTATTTAAAAATCTTTTAAAATGTGTAAAATGAACTTCGTTTTCTCAGAGGACCGTTTTTGTTTTGCAGCCACCATGTTGGTCAGCCTGCATCGTGCTGCAAAAACACACACACACACTAAATGTACACAAAGACTTCGATTGTGAAAGTAATGAGATTCAAAACTTTACACGGCGGTTAGTCTACCATTAAACAGATTAATTAACAAATTATCCACCTTCTTCATTCTGATAGAAATTTCATTTGTATTAGCCTCAATCGATTTAGTCTATTTCCATTTGGGCATGCATATAAAGGATTTTTATTTTGATTGAGGTGTCAGTCAGACTATTAACGGACTATTCGGCTGCATGTAAACAAAGCTAGTGGTCGGTAAAGAAGTATCTTATGAAAGCATGAAACTATAACCCAAAGGCAGTTTGATCCTTCCTCAGCGTTTCCATATGTTTCTCCAGAAACCGACTGCAAACACACTGAGCACTGTTCACGCCTTAAATGTCACAAACTCTGAGACAAGAGGAAAAACACTCGCCCAACACAGAGATCATTGTGGAAATCGCTCATCTGACCAGCCACCACACTGAGATAAAGCGCAAAAATGTCTCTCACTCACACAGCATCTATTCTGTTTTCTCCAGATTTCGCACATGGAGTTCTTCTCTTGTTTTTGTTTTTTTCACCCTGTCCTTGGGTCAGAGTCATTCTAAGGACAGGAGAGGAGTTCATGCTGATGACAGACACTAGTATAAGCAAGAAGATCAAACTTGATCTCTGAGTCTAATGAGGACCCAGGGGAATGATGCTTGGCTCCTGAAAGGAGACAGCACACATCCCTTACACACCTCACACACCTCACGGCTCACACACTCGGCACGGTTGCTGCGCTCAGCGCTCATACAAAAAGTTATTTTCCTGTCAAAAGTAATTGTATGTAAATGCAATAATGAGACCATAATTTAGTGAATTGTAAAACCATAATCAGATCTGTAAATCTGTAACGTCTCTTGCAAGCCACAGAGTTGGTACTTTTTTATCACAGAAAATGACCAAGAGCTGCGTATTTTCACAGAAAGAGGCAAGTTGACTGACGTTGCAAACGACCAACCACAGACCTTTTCCCAGAGCAAACACGCAAGAGTATCACATTTACTCGCCACTGGCTGTTTCCTAAAAAACCCTGGAATAACTTTTAAAGACAGGATGCTGTAAACTTTTTTTTTCAATCCAGTAATTATATCTTGCTCTAAAATGCTCATTTATACATAAGTGTTTATACATGGAAGTGCGTCGAGCCAATCAGATTGCAACCTTCCAACATCCTGAAGCTTGTGGCCAGAAAAGTGTACAAAAGATATTAGATGCGCCCTGACCCATGGGCTGAGACTAATCTGTAACTGTCACTCTAACTCAAGTTTGTGAGTACAATTTAACTTTGTAACGTAACACTGCTAATGAATTCATGCTACAATTACAAATCACAATTTGCGTATTTACAACTTTCATGCTACACTCACAAATCACTGGTTTTGCTGCCAAATCACACAATCACAATTCACAATTTTGACTGAAATCAACTCACTATTGTAAAATTTTGAGGGGCGAGGCCAGGTGTATGGCTCCAGAGATCTGAGGGGGCGGGGCCAGACAGCTGTGTGGGCGGGGTTGCGGCTACAAACTGTCAAAACTCTGCACGTAAGTGGTAATGTGTGGTAATGTGTAAACCCAGAAACTGAGACGTAAAGCACGAACGTGTGAGTATTGATTTGCAAGAGTACACGCAAAATTGTGTTACAAGTTACACATTTTTACAAAATTGACTCTGGATTTGTGATTCATAAAATTAAGATTTACGCATTGCATTTATGTACGATTACTTTTAATGGGAAACTAACTCAGTACTAAAGAGCATCGTCTACATGTAACTAGTACAGGAAGGGCCAGAGTGTGAGAGGATGGGAGGTGGCAGTCTGACTGGAATGTGTGTGACTTGTTTAGTATGCACAGTTTATCACGTTCTCACTACCGTTTTATTGATTAGAGCCCCTCTGATGAACCTTGATTATTCATTTATATTAATAAACGCTTTTTTAACAAATGGAATATGTCACAGATGACCGAATATATGACATTTGGAAATATATTTATTTTTGTACATTTCAGCCATTGAATTTCAGGCTGAAAAAGATGAGGGTGCTTTTACCGCTTTTACAGCTTTTAAACTTCAAAATGGGTACCAGAGTCTGACTGGAGTGTGTGTGCCTGTAGTGTGTGTGTAAACTGTCTGGGTTCCACAGTTTGGCTGAACGACGGCACCATCAGAATCCAATAAAACACACATTTTAGTTCCTGGAGACCAGCAGTTCACCTTTCAATCTGTAAACCAATTCATCTACACAAGGGTACTTGCACATCATTTGTCTCCATCTTACTTGAACATGCGCACACACACACACACACACACACACACACGGTCCACATGCAGGCTAGTTCAGCATGCCTGTAAATGTAGCTTCGGTTCCCTTGAGCAGAGACATGGAAAGAGAGGGAGAGAGAATACCTGTCTTAATGATCACATCAAAGGGAATACCCCTGACTGTGTATGTGTGCGTGTGTATGTGTGTGTGCATGTGTGTGTGCATGTGTGTATGTGTGTGTACGCTGAGGTGGCATACACAGAGGTCATATAGGGAGATGGTTGGTTCTAAACCATTTACACTTGAAGCATTTTACTAGAGGAACAAAGTGAAAACTTTTATATTAAAGGTCAGCAATAGTCAGCAATTTTGGTGTAAGTTAGCTGAAGTTATCTGTCTCTGAAACACCCTCAAAACACCTGCACGCGTGCTGCCTAGGCCTGAATGCTAGTGCTAGGTGGAGCTTTCTGAAGAGACCAGAGTTTTTTCCACTGTGCAGATATTTTTGAAGCTGCTGTGCAACAATGACTGATCCCACCTTTAATGAGGCTGTTCAGTCCACTACCTAGCAGTATTCTGTCCTATTGCCCTGGGCCATCTCTTTAGATTTAATAGCAATACAATTGAACAGATTTATTGTAAAATAGGGGCAGGTCGGAGCCGAAACACACCTTGCCAGCACCAGAATGCAAACAGTGTAGATGGCGAGAGTTGAGGAGGCTATGGTAATGAGAAAATAGCAGTAACAGCGGCGCCAATGTAGATGGTGTATCAGGTCATTAAACCATTTTTGTCGCTTCACTATACTGCCTCCGCCATTTACGCTGGTATTACACCACACGCATGCGCTGCGTAACTTTTTTGGGACATGCACAACCGACGTGCCGAATGAACGCAGGATACGTATGCGTCAGCCATTTTGCGTACACGTACGCGTAGTTAACAGTAAGTATAACCCCTGCCTTTGGGTCAAAATGACCTGAACACCATCTCTGTAATATAGACAGGATTTTTAAACATGACTGTTCATGTCCACTAGTGAAATGGAATCAATTACGGTTGTAAAATAATGTTTAGTATCATTCTCCTTTTAGTTAAAAAAATGTATTGGTAATTTTGACTCGAACAGAACATAACGTTATAATTGAAAATCAGTACTGGGCACATTGAAATTACTTCTCCACAACTCTTTCTCCCTCTCTGTCTCGTCTCAAGATGAGGTCTTCAAAGATCAACAGACTCAACCTTTCGGCTCATGTTACACCTCTCTGGCTCTCCTTCACATCTCTGAGGTCAGTGTTTGAAGCAGTGGGGATTTGCTCACAGGCTCAGATTCTGTAGCTGTGCAGAACAGTAGTTTTGTAGTTTTGCACGCTTGTTGCACTACTTACACTTTATTTAGCCCTGTGTACAGAGTCCTTGTATTGTCTTGTGAATTGCACCATGTTCCTGGATGCTGTACACATGTACATCGATGGGACGACGATAACAGTCGCCTTGGCTTGATATTCAGACTTTTTGAAATGCTCCAGCAGCTAGACAAATTGTAAAGTAATTGGATCAATATAAAATGTGCTGCTGCTGTGAAGACACTTCTTTTTTTATCACCTCAGCTGGTTTACTGACTCAGTACTGATGCTATACACTCACTGAACCCACCGTCAGCCTGAAAGGTTTGATACATTTACTGAACTCATACAAACACTTTCTCTAACATTCTCTAAAGCAATACCGTATGAGCAAATTTGCACACAGAACTTTTGTTTGTTCACAGATTGTTATTTTTTACATATTTCTTATTGTTATGTATTTAAGCAATGAATATTAAGACACAAATCGTGGCCTCAGTGTTATAAGGTTCTATCTGAGTGAAGAACCGTTCTGAGATACGGGGCTTAAAAGTTTTTGACATTTTAGCTAGCAAAACTCTAAAGTACTGTAATGTACAATTACAGCCAATAAGCCGACACTTTAAGGTCACTTCAAATTTATATTATCAAAATTCTGAGACGATTATAAAGTGGATTTTTGAGCACTGGCCAAACACAGATGAAACCTTATTATTCTGTAAGATCAAGTACTGTTTGGTTTTATAAGGTTCTATCTGCCTGTCTCTCATTAATCAATCCCTCAATCTTAATAAATTACTAATAAATGGTAATAGCTCAGTGGAGAAAGACGTTTTTAAGCTGAAGACTTTTTAATGTGCCTCAACGTTTACACATTGTAAGACCAGCAAATACGGCAGAGCAAAACCAAAACATCTGCAGCTGAAAGTTTCTCTCTCTTCTGACTCGTCACACTGAGGTTTCAAGTCTGATCTTTTCTGTCAGCGTGTAAATAAAACCTGGTTATTTATTGATCCCAGCTCTCTGTGTTGTGTATTCATCCTGGATGCTGATTGGCTGGCAGACAGAACCTTATAAAACCAAGTTCATCTGTGAGTTTGGAGATGGAACTTTTTATTTGATCAAATATTACACCACTTATGTGTTATGTGTTACTGCACTATATTTGGTCGTATTTCTCAGTGTGGACACAATATACATGGATTTGAGACACAGCTCTCGTTTACCCAGTTCAAGTTCTTAGTCGTATAGTTTCTCGGTTTGACCCCTGCCTGCCTGTGTTTTGTACATCTGCCTCTGTTATCTGTGTCTTACTGGGCCTTGATCCCTGTCATGGACTTTGACTATGATTTTTAGAAAAGCCCCAAATACCAAGATTCTTATATCCATCCACCTCAGACTGCAATACAATACAGTCTTTTGTAATGATGTCAAGGAAAATGGACTGTTTACCCTTTTCCATTGAACACTACAAGCTAATCAAATAAGCTTTATGTTCACTATTATCTATTTAGAAGCATGGAAAGTATATATATATATATATTTTTTAAATATAGGATATATGAAGTCTCACTAATTACAGCACACCGAGATTTAAATGTAATATTGCATATTGCAATATTGTAATATTGTAATATTTAGCGAAGTTTTCCTCACAATCCAAAAACTCCGGTCTCTGTGCCGCCCCAGGCTCTGTACACGGGGGGGGAATTATGTGGGCCACCAACATCCAGCCAGTCAGGACAACGAGGAGTCTCTACTCGCCTGTCAATCACGTTGCCTGTAAATACATAAAGCCCCGCCTTTTGCGCTAGCATTTAGGTGTTCTAGCCTGGGCAGTGCATGTGTTCATGTGTTTTGTAGGCTGTGCTTTAGAAGGAACACTGAAGGGAGGGGCTGTAGCTTCAGCTAACTTCTACCAAAATTGCTGACTATACCTTTAACTCTGCTGTCTCTTAAATTTTAGTGTCTGTTTCTGATTTTAAAAAATACTCTTTGCCTTTTAAATCTGCATAAACCCATAGAAACACGTTAAACTCTCATAAATGAGACGCAGATTTTTGACACTTAGAGTTGTGTTAAAATCTAACCACCATTATATATTCAAAATCATGTGTGATATTTTAAAATAGGATGTCTGTACGTCTAAAGGGTGATGTGATTAAAAATAATTCAGACCCAGATCCAAGTGAAAGATAATTCGGTCTCTCTGTTGGCTCCTAAATTTAAACGGTCAGTTTTTCCATTGATACTTTTTGGCTTGTGGATCAAATACAATCTAGGGAGTAAAACAGACACAGCATTTGTACAGCTTTTCAAAAATGAAATTCAAGCAATTTCCTGCTCTTTCAAGGTGAATAATTAGCATGACGTAGTTTAACATTTAATATCAATATACGGCACATGATTTTAGTATAAATAAGAGTTTGAAACACAGGCAGTAGCTAAAAATTTTAACTGGAGTTGCATAACCTTTGGCCCTGATTTCAAACGCCTTGAAGCAATGCTAGCAAGTTAGCTAACGTTATGCTAACTGTCAGTTTGTAATTTACATCATTTTACTGCAATGCTCAAAAGTGTTATAGAAGCTTTCTTTGCAGGCTGTTCGGCACAAATTATAAATGCCAAGATGATTGCTTTCTTGTAGAACTTATGTATATGTTCGAGCCTTAATGTAACCACCACAGCCTGTAGCTTTTCTTTTCTATGTGTCATGTTAGCAAGCAGGTTAGCATTTAATATTTGGAGAAGGCACGTACCACCTGGTGTTACAGCCAACATCTAACTCCATCAATAGAACTTATCTGGCACCGCAGACTCAATGGGTGAACAATACACACAAGGAACACTGATGGCAAAATGATGAAATGCTTTTGTTTTATTGCTTTTTATCGACTTTTATTTAGTTCACTTAAAATGACAAATTCGAGCTTTTTTGATCATTTATCTGGACAAACCCTGCAGACAGAATTGTTTCTGATTAGATTACGTTTTTTTTATCAAATCAGCAACAATTACTTAATGAAGATAATTTATTTAAACAAGTCACACATTCTGGTCTGTGATATCTGTTAAAAACAGTGGGCCACATTTTTTTGTGCAGCGTGAGAAAACTCTTTAGGGGCTAAGAGTAAAAATCGTCCCAAACCTGCTCTTAAAAAAAATCGTGGATCAGATTACATTGCATCAGCACTCCTTCCGAGACAATCTGCATTTCCCAAGTAAGAGCTACTGCACCCAAATAGCAGTGTCTTTCTCAGTACGGCTCAATTTTGCAACCGGTGAATGCCTTTTCCATGTGCGAGTGCCTCTGTACTCTGTCTTATGTTACTGTGGATCTCCGGCTCTAACGATGCCAAGCTCCGCGGCATGCCAGCCCACCGGATCAGAGATTCATCTCGCAATGAAAATAAGTGCCTGACATGCTAAATCACACACAGATCACACTTCACCTGGTTAAAGACGCCATTTCAGGTCACCTGTCTGTGAATCTACAGTCAGCAGGAGTGTGAAACACCTGAGAGTTACAGATCGGGTGAAATGGACGACGGGAATGCGTGAGACGTCTTCTGCATCTGAGACCTTTAAAAAGGAGGTCATGCTCCAATGTGCACTTCATGCTTCGATTTCAGCCACCTTTCCCTTCTTTATATTAGTAAATGCACTGCTGTGCTTCACCCAAGAGCGTAATATTTAAAGCCGATTTAGTTTATGCCCCGTAGTAACCTTTAAAAATGGGACTTAATATAGCACAGAACGCTGCAACAAGGAACATCATCTGAAAATAGCGTCAATCTGATTGTCACGTGTCAATCAAATAAGTAAATGAACCTAGAGTAAAGAGTAGAACAGCACTTATAGGGGCAAAAAAAGTCAGTCAAATTGAAATTCTTGCACACGTCTATGGCAATATATCTCGATTTCTCTATTTGATTCAATATATGATTATTCACAATTCCTTAAAATGAGCAAAAGTCTTTGTGTTCAAATACAGGCACGTCTGCACAAAATCTCCGGTGTTGAATTAAGAGCTCTAGGATTTATATCAGTCCAAACAGACACATATTAACACTGGGAAAATGAAGTCAACACTGTTATAGTTAATTCAATACCATAAGAGTGACCTCAACACCATAGATGTTAATTCAATACTGTACGTTACTTCAACTCCGAAGGATTTGATTCAACACTGTAACAGTTCGTTTTACACAACAGGTGTTAATTCAACGCTGTAAGATTTTCTTCAGCACTGCACGTCTGCACAAATGGCGATGCAAAGCAAAATCGCCAGTGTTGAATTAAGACCTACAGTGTTCATATGAGTCCAAATAGACACATATGAACACTGGGGGGAGTTAAGTCAGTACTGTAAGAGTGAAATCAACACTGTTGGTGTTAATTCAATATTGTAAGTCGTTTTAACCCAACAATGGAGATGGCGGTTTGACACTGTAATAGTTCCTTTAGTATTATCTTAACACTGTAAGATTTCATTCAAACAATGTACGTGTTAAATTCAAGACTTAAGATTTCGTTCAACACTGTATTAGTTAATTTAACACTTCTGGCAGTGAAGGTTAAGGCAACATTGCGCAAGTTCATTCAGCACTTAAGAGTTAGGCTAACAGTGTCAACGAACACTGTGTAATTCAGTGCAAGCCTTCTTTCTAATAGTGCAGGTGTTGAACGCTAAGATTTCATTCACCACCTTAAGCGTTTGGCTTTTGTGCATTTTAATTCAGTAGATTTTAACTACTCAACGGTGTGGGCGTGCTTTATTGCTGTTTGTTTGTTGTTTAGCTATTGAAAAAGAAAATGATCAATAGTGCAATTATCTCCAAACATATTAATAAAGCTGTAAGCTACTTAATAAAGAATCATGCCAGACGGGCATCCGAAAGGTTTCGCTTGGCCAGATATTTCCCATATTGTTCATGCAAAATCATCGATTAGGGATCTGAAGGGTGCCAAGACGTCCAGGTCCCTCTGTTCTAATGGCACTGTGCATTTGGTGTTAAAGGGGGATATGATCGTGTCCTCTTCTGATGCGCACTACCACAACTCAAAGCTCCGCGCCGGGAGTGAACCGCGCGCGCGCTGACCCACGCACTGACCCACGCGCGCACGCACACTCACGCACACCGCTCCATGCTGACCCTCAGCGCGCTCTGTAGAGAAATGAAACTCCGCTCGCTCTTTACCTTGTCCGCTAAAACCCGGTAGTTTCCGTTTAACCGCGGTGTTTAAGGCCGACGCTTCTTCAGTGTCCGCGTCTAAAGCTCGCGCTGAGCTGCAGAGCGCGCGCGCGCGAAACCTGAGAGTTTACTCCAGGTACCATCACCATCTCTTACACACGCGCGCGCGCACGCGCACACGCACACGCACGCACAGGCTGCCAGCACCCCGTCTCTGGCACTCGCGGGTAAACGGGAAGTTTAAAGCGCTGATAGGAAAACTTTATCCGTGAGAGGTTTCATTCGGGATAACCTTTAGGGATAACACACTCGCGCACACGTGCTCTACCATGCTTTCAGCAACCGTCAGCACACACACACACACACACACGCATGCACACACACACACCCTCTACCATGCTTTCAGCAACCGTCAGCACACACACACACACACACACACACGCATGCACACACACACACCCTCTACCATGCTTTCAGCAACCGTCAGCACACACACA